>VZRX01021890.1:87904-125422 GCA_013398075.1 Notiomystis cincta
AAGAAAAACTTTTTTTTTTTTTTTTTTTTTTAAATTACTTTTTTTTTCCTGAATCACTTCATAACTACTGTCAGTAGTTATACTGACATAGGATACAAGTATAAATTTGGCTTAAAATGGAATTGTCCTTTCAGCAAGCAACAAATATTACACTAAGTGGGTTTTTCAAAAGTGTTCAGCAATAGCATATTTAGTGTTCTAACCTAATTGTTATTAGCTTCAGAAGTCATTAAAAGAGAGTTAAAAATCAATAGTTTCTACTGGTAACCAAAGTACAAAACAGTGAAAACCACCCAGTTATCAAAGCAGTCAGACTTATTTCCTGTAGGGTGGGCAGTGTGGCAAAGTGGTTAAAGTATTTTGCTACTGATCCAAAGACACCACAATCATAGAATGCTAAGGGGTTGGAAGGCACCTTAAAGACCTTCCATTCCCAGCTCCCCATGCCATGGGCAGAGACACTTCCTACTAAACCAGGTTGCTCAAGGCCTTATCTAATCTGGCCTTGAAAGCTGCCAGGATTGGGGCAGATGTTGATGTCTTATTCTGAAATCATGTTAACTCTATTGGGTGTGGGTATATGGGAACACATTTAACCTAATGGACCACAAATGTGTGAGTTTGGGTTTTTTTTTCCTTCATTTTTCTGACTGTTATCTGCCACTGATACCTGAATGTGGCTTGACTGTCTCCCTTCACAGCAGAGATAGAAAAAGTGCTTACTCAAATGCCTTAATACTTAGATTTGAATATGCAGCGAGGAGGGATGTATAAATTCAGATACTAACAGGTATTTTCAAAACATGTAGAGATAAGTGCTGTTGAATGTGTATGTCTGCTTCAGTCTGATCAGTGTCTGTAATGTTTGTACTCGCTGAAATAATCATGTATAAACATGTTTTATTTTTGTTGCTCTTTGACATGCTTAGTCTTTACCTTGGGATTTATGGGAGGTAAGAAATTCATATGGCTTTTGTCTCTCATCCTGTACTGCTCACATGCCAGAGCCATCTCTGTTCACCTACCTGTCTCCTTTCCTTCACTGCTTTTCCTTCCTGCACACCCTGGACCAAAGTTGCTCTGTGTGCTGCTGGACCCACTTTGCACCTTGTATGCAGCCCCAAGGGCCAACCACATTTGCAAGTCAGGTCTGGCACTCCAAGACTTAAAATTCTACCAGTGCACAAGCCCATTGCCTTTCCCTGCTAACCCACTCATCTTTCCCTTGGCATAATGCTGTGACCTTCACCTCATACTTAACACCACTGCAGCATCATCCTCACTCTGCACAACACAGTATTTCCTAAACTCTCTACATCCTATTGGTCTTGTGTGCAATGCATAAATGTGTCAGCTGCAGCTCATCAGCACTGCCTGTACCACTGGGAATACACACATCTGGAATTGTCTCTGGTGTTTGCTGTTCATCGACCGGCGGTGTCAGAAGGGCTGATGTGAATTAGCTCACCCTGTGTCTACACTGGAAGTTAAGTGCAGGCCCAGGACTTGCCTGGCAGCTGCCTCAGCCTCAGCTTTGGAGCTTGCTGACAGGGACAACCCTGCACATGCCCTGCATCTGAACAAACACCTGACCCTCATTTATGCCCTCTCTATATGTCTGGCCTGGGCAGGTCTCAGGTTGCTGCAGATTAGCCCCTTGAGAGAGATTTCAAGCACAACTTCTTTTGAGTCCCTCTGGACTGACAGCCAGCAGTGTGGACAGCCAGTGCTTGATGTGGGTACTCAGGCCTGCTGCTGGAGCTGGCTGTATCTATTGTGTAAGCTCATGGCCTTTCTCATGCTGTGGAATTGAGTCAAGGGCCAGATCACACCCTAGAGTGAGTACTTGGGGGGACACGACAGCCCTGGGCTAAGGACTCACTGTGGCCACTACTCCCCTTCACATGAGCTTGGGTGATGTCAAGGAAGAAGGTTTCCCCTGTGTTTTATCAGCCATCACTGTTTAACATCTGTCATTCCCCTGTATGTGCATTGTCAATCTGTCTTTGTAGGGAAGAAGAGACTGGTTTAGCTAGGAAAAATCTCATTCCTTTAAGGTGAATAGGCAGGGGTGAGGTATCTGATTGAGCTATACTTAGAGTTTTTGCTGTAAAAAGTTTTCTGAACCATTTCTCTCATCCTGCAAACTGATTTTACCCAAAGAAGAATTTGCTTAACCAGGACATGCTGCTAGTCAAGATGTTCTCACCATATGAGTTCTCCCCTTGGCATACCATACACAGTCAAAGAGCAGAGCTCCCTAAAGCTGGGGAATCCTCCTCTTCAAGTCTTCTGAAGTGTTTTTGTTATAACTGTTTTTAGCTGTTGATGAGAGGAGACTTTTTTGTGGTTCCTTAGTCCCATAGGCCATGAGGTTAACAACTGCTTAGAAACTTGAGGGCAGCAGAGCTGGCTTAGTTCTGCAGCCTGGGAAATGTGCATTTGGTGTGCATGATGCTGCTGTTGGAATAAGCAAAGCTTTCAAACCTGGTAGCAGCAGTGAGCAATTCTTCATGTCCCTGTACTATCTTTCCATGACTGTAAATTCTTTTACAGGCTTTGGGATGCCTCACAGGTATATAAAATAGAAAAATGAGTAGCTGACGTAAAAATGCCCTTTGTTGAAATTCAGGGGATTAATTTGGGTTCAGTTTCTCTGATTATTAGCTATTTTTGCAAATTAGCTGCTTTAAAAAATACCCAAACCTTCACATTGAGCTCTTTTCACTTGCCCATATAAAACCCATACTTGGTCAGGTAGAGCTGGCCTGGCATCTGTCCCAGTTCCAGTTTCACTGAACCCAAGTGAAAACCTGGGAGTGAATCCAATTAAACAGGAGAATCTTTTGTAGCATTTCATATGCACATATTTATCTTAGCTCTACCAAAGCTGCTGAGGGAATCCTCTGTAGGATGAGAACAGCTCTGCTCTTTATAATATCTTCTGGCAGTATAGGCCTGTGGAGATGGTGATAGGGAGATGTGAGGAAGGGTGTGATAGGGGAGGAAAGCACGTGTTAGATGACACCACTGGAGCAGGTGCAGGTAAAGTAATGGATTTGTATTAAATCAAGGATTTATTTCTTTGTTATTGCTGCTGTTATTAGAATGCTGCTTGGAGCACTGTGCTAGTGCATGGCTGGTAGCCAGATGGGTGTACATTTAAGGATTACCTTGGTTATTGCTTTACTCTGGGCTTCTGTGAGGTTGGGACTATGAGAGCTGCAACATTAAGGAGCCTGGATAGTGCCTTGTTTTGAATATGATTGTATTCAGGGGTGCATGTGTCTTGGTCTGACTCTACCTGGCAGCTAAGCAGCACACAACCGCTCCCTCATTTCCCTCCCATCAGTGGGAGGGAGGAGAAGGTCAGAAGGGTAAAAGTAAGAAACCTTGTGGATTGAGACGACACCATCTTAATTCAAATAAAGTAATAATAATAATAAATTGTAACAAAAAGGAGAATAGCAGAGATAAATGAAACCCAAAAAATCCCAAGTGAGGCAAATGAGAAACAATTGCTGAACACTGACTGACTGATCTTCTGCTCATTCCCGAGCAGTGGTGCCTGATCAGCTTTTCCCCCAGTTTATACACTGAGCATGATGACATTTGGGATATCCTTGTGGTCAGTTGGGGTCAGCTGCCCTGGCTGTGTCCCCTCCCAGCTCCTTGTGCCTTCCAGCCTCCTTGCTGGCAGGGCAGCATGAGAAGCTGAGAAGTCCCTGACTTGGTGTAAGCACTGCTCAACAACACCTCTATCATCAGTGTTGGCAGCATTATTCTCATCCTAAATCCAAAACACAGCTCTGTACCAGCTTTTAGGAAGAAAATCAACTATCCCAGCTGAAGCAGGAGAACACATGTTTATCAAATGTATGAGGCATGCAGGCATGCTAAAGCTGCACATTCCCATGTATTAAAAATGGCAAATCTTGGGAGTCTTCTGAGATGCTGCCTGGCCAGTCTCCCACGGGGCTGATTGGCAGCCTTGGTGCTACCAGATCCAACACACTTCCTGCATTGTTGCAGTTTCTGGGAGGGGCAAAGGCATATCTTTAATTTTGTATTTTAAAAGAGTCAACCTGACTCCAGATAAGGGAGAAGCCTGGAAGCCTGTCATAGGTGTTTGGTTGGTCTTTTGTTGTGCACAGAAACTCTTGTCCCCAGGCTTTCTAGAACAGTCTTTGCCAGCCAGTGATTTGTAGGTGATACTGAATCTCCTTGGTGGTGGCAGCTTTTGTACTGTAGGGTAGAAAGTAGAAACTTTCCATCAACACAAATGTATTACACACCCCATCTGGAATATTCATAGAAAAATTCTTAATAATAGAATATTCACAACATAATCCAAATTCACAGTGCTTTGAGCCTGTCCAAAATCAAAGGGTTTGAAAGCACAATGTCCTGTTTGATTCAGTGCTAATGTCATGTTGATGCTGGGTCTGGACTAAATTCCATATGTGGACACATTATTCCCATGCTCTTTTATTTCTGGCAGTAGGCGAGTACTTAAATATTCTGTGATTGTTGATCCTTGGAAGTAGACTATGGAGAGATCCTTGTCCTTTGGTGTGCAAGAGAACTTGTATTCTCTTACAAGTGGGCAGCCAGGATGTAATAATAAATACTGTGTGTGTGTAAAGTGGTTCTGCAGTTTAGATTGTGAAGAGAAAGAGGCACACAGAATTTCTGGTGTTTCACTGATTGCCTCTGAATTATTGCCTAGTGCATGACTGGAGTTGAGGGGTTCTGGTTTTGTTGTGGTTTCCATGAGTTGCAGAGAAGGAGTGAGACAGAAGTGTAGCCAGACCCTGTTAGTCAGCAGATGGCTCAGGCAGTGGCACAGAGCACTTGGGCAGGCCGGGCTGCACTTTGCTGCACACAGGTGTAGCTGGAACGAGAGTAACTTCCCACTGGCATGACTTTTGTATTGCAGCCTGCAGAAGCAGCCCATGCAGGAGCTGAAGCAGCTGGATCAGAAGCAGCAGCTGGAGCTGAAGCATCTAAAGCTGAAGCTGACTCAGGATCGGTAAACACCTCAAGAGACAGCAGTCCCTTTCCTCCTTCACATCCCTTTGTTATACAGCACATGTGGGAGGCTGGGCTGGGAAAAGAGCTGTGTAGCTGCTTGGAAAAACACATCCCTGCCACCAGAGGAGTTGCAATGCTCTGATTCAGTAACCAGACTTAGTTGCATTTTATCTGTGTAATGCTTAGGGAGAAGTTCTGCTGCAAAATTCAGTAAGACAATTGTCCCTTCATGCATGTTACGAAGTCAGCCTACAGTCTATGCTGTCCTAAGCTGTGTTGTCAGCTGGATTCCCTCTTGCTTGCCATTTACTTTACCTACCCTGTCTTCTGGCTCTGACTGTGTCTCCTGAATATCCAGGCTTCCTCTGGTTTTTGTGACGCTGCTGCCCTTTTAGGGGACTCTGGGGTAGGTCCCATCTTATGGTTCCTACAGGCTGTCACATTTGAGTTGTCTGTTCCAGGAGGGCTCTATGAGAATGCACTGTGAGTGACCACAGCAACTGGAAAATGCTGGGCATTATAGTCTCAGGAAACGTGTAACTCATCCCTGCCTTTCTTGCAGCCTTAGGCAGAGAAAGACAGCAGTCACCACTCCTGCCTTCTCACTGCTGCCTCTGCTGTCCCTTGGGGTGTTTTTGTTGCTGATTGGTGTACTGGGAAAACCCACTGAAGCCATGGGATGGTTGGGGTCTGGATCCTCCGGGGTGGACTTGGAACTTCAGTTTTGGATTCTCTTTTCTTAATGGCTGTTTTTCCCTTCCTTGGCTGCCACTGCCTACCAGAGCTCTCTGCCTGCTGTTGTTGTGGAAACTTTCCCTGCGACCGTCAATGGCACTGTGGAAGGAGGTGCTTCATCTGAGAGAGCTGACATGCCCCCAGGATTTTTGTTCAAGGTGAGTGTGTGGTTGTGGGGCATCGAGTTCCTGGTGAGGTTTTTTTCCTCCCCTGTAAGGCATTAACTGCTTTCACTCAGCATGACCCTGGGCTAGGCCACATTGAAAGGCAGAAAGGAAGGAGAGAGAAACTTTCATTTTCAGCAGCAGAGCTTTGTGCAGTTCCAGATGTTTCAAAGGATTGTGTAACAGCATCAGCATCTAAAGGTCTTTGCTGTACTGTGGAGCAAAACCTGTTATCTCTGACATAGTGGCTTCTATCTTGGTGGTGTGGTAGTGTCAGTCATAGACTCTGGAAAGTAGATAAAAAATTGTGCTCCTGACAGGAAAAGTTAAACTTTGGTGCAAGTGGCAAATTGAGAGGGGTTGGGAACACCAGCAGAAACAGAGGACTCTGTGTTTGAGGAAGTTAGAAAGCCAGGATTGATAGAGAAAAGTATAGGACTAGACAGGGAAGTTGGTGGGTATTCTGAATATGCCAAAGATCACTTGCAGCAAAGCTGGAGGAGGGAGTGATTTTTGGGTGAGGATAAGCCACAAATTTAGTGTTCATTAAGGGGGTGTGGTAGCAAGACAGCACAGATGTATCATGCCCTGAAAATGAGAATTTACAGTACCTTACCATAGGAACACTTTTCTCTGCTTTAGCCGTGCCCTTTTTTTTTCTCTGAGTTCTGCTGAAAGCAGAAGAATTGCAAAGCCCTGCAGAATGCCAGGAGGCTCATACCATTTAGTCTGGCTTCAGGTGGCATTATGGGCTGTAGTGCTCCAAGTGCTCCTGTCCTGTCCCTGCAGGTGCAGGCCATGCACGATTACACGGCCACCGACACTGACGAGCTGCAGCTGAAGGCTGGGGACGTGGTGCTGGTGATTCCATTTGAGAACCCTGAGGAGCAGGTGAGTGGGGGAGACAGAGTGTGAGCCTGGGCCAGGTGGAGCCAAGAGGGTTTCCAGAGCTGCTTCTTTCTTCACTAACAGTTGGCTGGCTGGATGCTGAGCCGTTAGTTTGTGGCAAGAGAGCCGGTTGTCCTTGAGCTTGAGATTGGCTTCCTGCAACAGAGGAGAGGACTCTGCTTGTTACTGGGAAGTGGAGACATTATCCTGCATAAAGCATGTGGAGTAGCCATGGGTTCTTGTCCCTGTCAGAACATTTGAGCCAATACAGTGGCTCTCTTGACCAGGGAGCCCAACAGAGCCCATACTTGGCCTCCTCACTGCTCCTACACTTGATGCACATTCGCTATGATCACTATAGCACAGACTGTGGCATTGAAAGAAGTGACTCACACCTTGTGATGTTTTCTTCTCTTTTGAGAAATGTTGGAGCTCTGAGAAAGCTGCTGGTGGTGGATGATGCCTTCTTGCACTTCAGCACAGCAGTGGCTGTTTCCAAATGACCGTGTTTGGTCAGGAGATGGCAGCAGAATCAAAGGCTAAATCAGGTCTCAGCTCCAGAGAACAAGTCTTGCTGCCCATCTTCAACCTGAATTTACCTGATCATGTTCTTCTTTAATTTGAGCTATTTCTAGAAGCCTTGAGTAAGTCCTCTTCACTTTCTGTGTTTGAGGGCACCCAGCTGACAATACCTAGCAGTTTTTCTACTTTGAGAGAGGTTCATTCATGCTCAGGTTTCAAAATAAATTTCCAGGTTTCTGTTTAGAAAAGATAGAGAATTCTCCAAATCAATTCAGCAGTCATCAGCCCTTTGGGTTTGGCCAAGTTCAGATAAGATCTGGATTCCACAAGGGGTAAAGGGAAGGTGAGGTAGTTCACTACCTCAGAAAATGTGAATCCTCTTTGTGGCCTAGCTGTTGGGTTTGTGAATTATGGAGGCAGATCATGCTGATGCTTGTGAAGTGGAGCTATAAAATGCCAGCAGTTCCCACACAACTGGGGAGGAAAGGTTTTTGGGGAACAAGGAGTCTCCAGAAGGCTGGAGACAAGACTCCCCACTGAGTGGGACTGCCCTGCACAAGCATTTGTGAGCATTTCTTCCTCAGAAAGCTTTCTGGATGGGAAATGAGTGTCAGCTCCCCCAGTTTCTGTGGTAGGAGATGGCGTTTGTGGAGCAGATGGCGTTTTTGGAGCAGAGTTTTTCAACGCCCTGTGTTTGCACTTTAGCTGGATGTGGGTGCAACAGCCATGAACTCAAGACACTCCAAGCTGCAGAGGGTGAGCTCTGAGTGTTGCTAACATGGCTCTGTAGCTGCACTGAAGCCCTCTAACCCTCCTGCAGTGTATCCTGTGCTACAGCTCATTTCCCTAACCCCGACCAAACCCAGCCAGGAATTGCTGGCTGTTAACAGGTGCATGAACTGTGCACGTGAGTGGAGGGAGCTTAGGATAATAGACTGATTCATGTTCCCAGCTTGCAGCCTAGGTGTCAGTTTGTGGGTACATCCAGGCCTGGATTCATCTCTCTTGACAGAAGAAAGGGTTGAGGGCAGCAACACTTCCAAGCTGGCACTTCAAGTGACGTGGTTTAAAATTGTCAAGGCCCAATCTGGGTCCTCATGTCTAATCCCTGCATCTGAGGAGACCCTTCATAGCAGGATGTGGTGGGAGTGATGCCTGCATGCTGTATGGCACAGCACTGTGTGCAAATGGATGAGCTTTTGTGCCTGACCTGCTGTGAGCTGGAAGCTGCCTTCTAGACACTTGGGCCCAGTGTCTTCTGCCTCGTTGTTTGTCTTCCTGATCTATGGCATGTCAATCCTTCCACAGCCCCTGCAGCTGGCTGCTGCAGATGGGCTCCCATTTTGTGCCATCCTCATGAATCTCCTGATGTTCCCTTCTAAGGCAGCAGTCAGGGCTGAGTGAGCCTGCAGGCTCTGGGAGCTGTGCAGCTCTCGTGCCTCATGCTGCACTCCTGACCCCAGGCTGCCCCACTGCAAGGGACTGGGGTTTGTGCATGCTGAAGGGGAACTTCCATGGTGGCAGCTCCAAGGCAGGCAGAGAACAGAGTGGTTGTGCACCTCAGCTGCAGGCTCAATGCAGCCCCTCCCAACTCGAATATCTCCCTCATGTGCCTGGGATGGAGCAGAAATCTCAATGTTAGACAGCCTGCAGGCAGAGAGTGGGAAGTCTGGTTCTGCTCTTGGGCAGGTTGTACCAAGCAGGCCTCCTTTTGCCTGAGTGAAAATTCATCTGTGTTTATAGATGTATAGGTTGGAGGCTAAGGAATACGTTATGGAGAGACCTTGAATCTTAAATCACATGTAGCCAAAATTAGAGAGTTTTGCTAACCTCACCTTACATCAAACCAAACAGACTGCTGAGTTTTGGGAAGGTGGGTTGAGCTCCTCAGCTCCCAGTTCTCATAGGTCAGGATTTCAGTGTAGAAAATAAGACTCATTTTGCCTGTACCACCTCTAAAATGCCCATCACCTGAGTGCTCTGCCTGGAGCAGGGCTGAGCACCTCCTGGGGCTGATTTATCCTTTCCAAAGCCTTGTGCCTGAGATGAATGGGGTGAATTACGTGCTGGAGGTGCCCATCTCTTTTATGGCTGTGGAGAATGCTAGACCCCTCATGTCTGGATTGTGAAGGGTGAGATAGGTGATTCCCACCTTGTAGATCTGGAGTCTCTTTTGGCAGAATTTCTCCTGCTTCAGTGGGTGTAAATTATGACATGTTTCTGTTACACTTGCTAATTTTTTACTGAGTCTGCACAATCTGGGTCAGATGGGAGCTTTGGTACAAACTCTGGTGGGATGTAGCCTTTTCCCTGTTTAAAAGCAGACAAAAAAGCTTTTTTTTCCTTCTCCCCCATACTCCCCTTGGATTGTCTCCAAGCCAAATAAGAGCATGGCTTTGGTAATGCCTTGATACTTCCTTGGTCTGCACTATGTAAGAAAAATCCCTGCTTGCATCTGTCCCTTAACATCTGATCTCTGTGTTCTCCTGCAGGATGAAGGATGGCTGATGGGTGTGAAGGAGTCTGACTGGATCCAGCGTAAGGAACTTGACCAATGCCGGGGGGTTTTCCCTGAGAATTTCACAGAACGGGTGCAGTGAAAGTCCAAGCCCACCAGCTGCATTTCTGCTGGAAGAAAGCAAGTTTTCTGGTAGATGATTGAAAAAGAACAACAAAAGGAAAAGAAGAGAGAATTTTAAAGGAATAGAAGCCTGAAAAAAGAGTCAACTTAAAGGGTGTGTTCTTCTCAAAGGGCAAGGTTTCAGAAGTTAATTGAAATTCAAAGTGTTATTGAAACATACATATTAATAATAATAAGGCAATTCAGATACCCTCTTCCCCTTTGGTTTAAACAGCATTTGGATTCAAAGGACTGATGCAGAAGCAACTCAGTGAGGTTCTCCAAGTACTGCATTGACTGAATTGTCAGATGTCAGTCTGATTCCTGGAAAGGCAGTATTTGTTGAACAGCTTGAGAGTAGAAGCTGTGTTTGTTCTTGGGTGGGTTAATCTGTTTTGTCTTGAAGGTGGCTTGCATGGCAACCATAAAAATTCAGCCTTCCCTACATCTTCAACCTACAGTAGGCCAAACTTTCTGTTATGCTGTTGAAAAAAAATTTAGTGTATAGTGTTCACCAATACAATGTATGTGTGTGTGTGTGTATTTTATTTTCTTCCTTTAAAACAGTGTTACATAAACTGTGATTTTATACATGTAAAGATAGAAGAAACTACATGGAAAGGGCTTGAAGAAGGTGAAATGTGTGAAGCTGTGCTCAGTCCAAAGTTCTTTCCAATGCAGACACCTAAATTCTCACAGTATTGTTGCCCTGTGAAATCCTAAGGGGAATGGACAAATTCAAGAGGAGAAACAAGACAAAACAAACAGATGCCATTTGGATGTCTCTGAAATTTAGGAGAGGGAATCCTCTACCACACGTATCTCCATCCCCTACCCCCTCCAAAAAACCAAACCCAAACCTATCGATGGTTTCAGAAAAGCTTAGACTCATGTAGATGGAAAATAGCTCTAAAATCTACTGGTTAGAAAATTTGCTTTTAAAGACAGAGATAAGGGAAGATTTATTTCCTGTAAGAATATCAAAGAGAAAACACTGAGAAAAAGCTAATTACTTTCTGTGCTTTTCATTGGCATTGTTTTTTGTGGAATTGTATTTCTTATTTTCCTTTGAAGAGTTCTGTAAGTGAAATATCGTTAGATCAGCTTTCTCCAGTGCTGTGCTGGTGATCAAGTTAACCTCTCTGAAAACTGGACTCTTGAAATGCTCGTTTAAAATGGCTGTGTGACTTCATGCTCTTGTAATGCATTAGAAAAGAAGGCAAGAATATCAAAGTGTCAGTGTCAAGAAGACACTCTGCAGTCTGATGCTGAGTCCTTTCCTTTACCTTTCCTTTGCTTCTGTTTGTTTTTGAATTTTGTTTTTTTTTTAGTTTAGACAAGCAGATGACAAGGCTGTTTTTAAGTGCATATTACACTTGTTAATATAAGCAGGTCTGACTCTCCAAGACTCTAAAGTCCCACAAAGGTACTTTATAAACTTTACTTGAATACTGATGCAGCTGGCAAGCAGGTCAGGCTATTTCAATTTTTTACAGCTTCCCCTCCTCCCCCATGATCGTTTTGCCCTGAAGGGATTTTTAACAGTGAGGTTATGTCGTGCTCAGGATCACTCTAAATAATCTTCCAAACTGGTAGGAGTTGGCTTTTGTCAAAGCTGCACAAAATGCTGACAGAGTACTGAAAATCTCACCTTTTCCAATCTGTTTGGATTATTTGTAGAACAACAGAAAAACATTGTAGCGCAAAAATTGTGTTGGTTTTTTTTTTTAAAAACAAACTTAGTTTGGAGGAACAGATCTGATTTTGGTTAGAAAATATATTCTTATAGATGCAAGCATTGTTGGAGTTCCTCCTGCTTTCAGCCTGGGAGATGATCCATGCTAGTTATTTACAGCAATGTAACAGGCATTAAATCTGTCCTATATACTCAAATCCCTTCTCCTTTTTAAAACAAAAAATGTGCAGAAATTTATTTTGCATCACTTTTAGAAACCCTAATAGTATTTAGGAGTAACTGCTCACAATACAGAAGGACTGGACTCCACAAGTTATGGTATGGTGAGCTGTTGCTTTAGAATACTGCCCTGTTTGACTTTTTTTTCCTTTTTCATCAGGGTTGTCTTTATTATTACTCTTTTTTTTTTTTCCAAATATCTATTTTTATGCATTTGTGACTCCCATTACTCCTTTAAAGATTATTCATATAAAAATATACATTAAAATATACATAGAAATATATATATATATTAAAAAGCGGGTTGATCCAATTAACATAATGCTGTCAGCTTAAAATGTTTATTTTNTCAGGTCACGTGAGTGATGCTCCAGTGTTGCTGGTGGGGAGAGTGTTGTGTTTCTCTCCATTTGCTTCCCCCAACCCCAGAGCCCCCAAGCCCCCTTGCTTAGAGCAGCTTAGGGTGGGTTACCTGGATCTTGCATTGCTCACAGATGAGTGGTGTCAGCACATCTCAGTGGGGTTCTGAAAGTGCGGGATCAGACCCACAGTTTATAAATTGCCTTATGTGAAAGGATGGTGTAGCAGGAAACCTGTGGATGGCAGTGTTCTTTGGAGCCAGATCTGTCTCCTGGCTCTGTTCAGCCCCTTGTAGACAGCCATGGCTCCTCCCATTTTCAGTGTTTTTACAGCTCCTGAATACCTTGATTCTGGTTGGTATTACCTGGTGAAATGAACTTCCCCTTTTCTTTGGTTTAGGTCTGATTCAAATAGAAAGAGGGACAGTAAACTCCCAAGTAGGCTGTGCCCACCTGGTTTTTCAGTTTGCAGGCTGAACTGAAAAAATCTGAGAAAAAAACATAAGGGTGACCTGAGACAATTTTTTTTTTTCCATTTTCTCGGTGGAATGAAAAAGGGAAAAATTGAAACAAACACTTTCATACCAAAATGAAACATTCATTTTTAGGGTTGCATTTTAACTTTCTAACAAACTTTATGTCTTGGGCTGTAACAAGTTGCTTTGAAGCAGAAATGTGAAACCTTCTGTTTTGAAAATGCTGAAAGAAAATGTTTTAATGTTCCTAGTCCTTTTGCCTTTGCCTTTTTTCTTAATCTGATGATTGGTTTCAGTTAACTCTAAACTGTATTTTTTTGCAAATACATTATCCACTGAAGAGAACCCAAAGAAGCCCAGTTCTGCTCCACTGACAGATACACTGGACACATTTCAGGGATTACTTGGTTATCTGGCCCACCAAAGCTGCTGTTTTCCCCATTTAATAATCTTCCACTTGATTGTTCTACTGGGTGGAAAATAAAAGCCTCTCTCATCCCGTGCTATTGACTGGTTTTGTAGCTGGGCTTAGAAAGACATTCTTGCTCTGTTGGCTTCAGTTTGGTTACAGATTTATGATACTACTCCAATTTGATCCTAATCCTAGTATGAAGTGGGAATTAATATTTACCCAACTGATAAGAAAGAAATAAGGCATTGCTTTTCCCCCCTTTTTTCTATCTTAGCAGTGTCAGTAATATATCTGTTCAATAGAATTAAGGAAAGGTCCCAGGGTAAAGACAAGTGTGGTGTTCCAGGTGAGACTCCCACATAGTCTGTGCTATTTTCCATGGGCATTCCTCAGCTCTCTGCTTTTATCACCGTTGTTTTTCTTGGCTGTTGAGGTGATGCAGTAGATGGGGTTGTGCAGCTTCATTTCCAGCTGCTCAGAGCTGGTCCTGCTTTGTGTGAACCGTGCCACAATCCCTGAAGCTTTGTTCACAGCTGCAGAACCCTTTCCTGGCCCACTGTCCCAAGACCGTGGGCAAGGCAGAGAGCCCCAAGTCCAAGGGGGCCTGGAGCAGGAGTGAGGGCTCCATATTCTGCCTGGAACTGGGATGTCAGCTCAGTTAGGTTTTGCAGTAACCTCTTGGAGGGAAAAGGCCACAAGGCTAAGGAGATGGCCATTCTTTTTTTCATTTTGGGTTGATGCACTGACTTCCTCACCTGTTAGTTCCAGGGAGAAACCATATAGGGCTGAGAACAAAATATGAATGGCCAAGATGTGGGTGTTCAGTCTGCTAACAGGTGCCTCTTGCCTGCCAGTGGCACTGAGTTCAGAGCTTCCTCTTTCCTGCTCTGTGCCAGACAGATGCAATGCTCTGCCATGGATATTGTGGATGCTGTGCAGACAATGCCTCAAAACAGTGAATGTCCTTGTCTGGAGGATGCAGAGCTGTCTCTCAGCCCTTTCTGGGAAGACCTATGGATCTCCCACAGACAAGGCCTGTGTGCATCTAACACAGTACCTCTGATTCCAGTAGCCTTTGTGTCTTTCAACATTGGCCCCACTCTCCAGCTCCTCTCACTTCCCAGCCTCTCCCATGCTCTCTGAGGATGATGGAAGCATCAGGCATATCCCATCAGCCAAAGAGTGCAAAGCTAGAAGGTGCACAAACATATCCATCAGCAAATCCTACACAATGCAGCTTGAAAGTGCTGATATCAGGAAAACAAGCAGCAGCTTTTCTTCTCTGGGCCACCAGAGGGAAGCTACTCCTTGCCACACAGGTACCATCACACCCGGTGCTGGTGCAGACACCTCTCTGCTTTGCATGCTCTGGCTCACACCTTTTTGCATGACTCCTGCTGGAGAGGAGTCCTGGGTGGTGCCCAGAGCTGGGCTGTGTGACCAGCCCTCACAAAGCATTGGGTCTGGTTGACACATGGGGAGGGCTCTTTTGGAAGTTTTGCTTATGAAACGAAGTGGAGAAACTGCAGCTGTGAAGGCTGGTCTGTGTAAGCTTGAACTTCAATGTGTCCTATGGCTCTAATTCCTTCACCTCCTTTTTGCAGCTTTTTCTGCTGTTTGTGACCCTAGTCTGCATTTCATGTAGAAGGTCCCTACTTGAAACTTGCCAGATGCAGTCCTGGGCTTATTGCTTCTCTTTAGCTGAGTTAAGTGGGAACGACTTTGGCAATGTATTAGCAATCTCTTTTCCTTCTGTTAATTCAGTCTCTGAGTTTAATCATAATGACCTGAAACATGTTTGGGGGTTGAGTGGTTTTTTAGTTAATTTTTGTTTTGTTTAAACAAAGCTGAACAATTCCCATTGTATTTAGAGCTGTGATGCCCAGTTCCACAAGTACTAGATGAATTTGTCCCATCTTGTTTCTTGGTGATGTTCAGAAATATAATTTGTGTCATCCTAAATCCTGTGTCAGTTTCTCTCTCTATTTTTTCCTACCTTTATATTAAGAAGCTGAAACAATTCAGGACATTTTTCTCCCCACAGAGGTGAGTAGCTTCATAGATGTTTGGTGTCCAGGCACCTTTAACATTGGGAGTTCTTGTAAACACCTGGGATGGAGACAATGATGCTGGTCCTTAGAACAGCAGAGTAAGCTCTTGTTGCAGCCATCTCTGTTCCAGTTGATTATGACACCAAATGAATGTAGTGTAAGGAAGGATTTGAGGTCTTTCCTTTTCATTAGCTACTGACCCCAAAGTGATGTGATCCTCTAAGGCAATCTGTTGGTGGGAGTGTGACACTGCAGGGGCACTCAGCCCCACCTGGCCAAACTTTTCTCAGCTCCCTCTGGCCTGCTGCCACACCTGCCTGAGCTCAGTTCCCAGGCTGGCTTGGGGTCCTGCTCTTTAAATGGGACATTTCCTTTTTAGGTAGAAAAGGGGTGTTTGTGCCTGGGGTATCAGCCCCAGGGACTGGGGACCTCTGAGGGACAGGATTAGAGGGATTCACAGGTCATAGCTGGCTGTTTTGGGGCCACTCCCTTGGATGCCTGATTCCAGACAGGCTTGGCACAGCTGCAGGTGGGACTTGGTGTGTAAGTTACAAGTGTTGGCCAAAGGCCAGACTGGGTTCTGATGTAAATTGGTGCCAGTTAGCACTTTGATGGATGGACTGCCAGAGTCCACTGCTTTAGGATGCAGCTCCACAAGCCCCAGAGTCAGCTCAGGGAGCTGGCCAGGCTGTGCTTGCACCATTCCTTTGCTTCCAGACAGCCTGGAGGGTTTAGTGCCTTTTAGCCTCTCACCTCTGGGATGGACCTGAGTCACATCCTGCGGCAGAGGGAGAGCAAGAGGCAGGCTGTGCCCCTGGAATTATCACTGCAGTTGGTGACTCAGGCTCTGCCTTGGCATGGTGGCTCCTGTGAGGCTGAGCTGAGCCAGCTCTGCTGCAGATGGAAGCTCACAGGGCAGGGGCAAGACTCAGAGGCACCCTGTGCATACCTTCTGCTTGTCCTGCTTCACACAGTTTAATTCCCATCACCTAGAAATACAAAGAAAATGGGAGGGGAGAAGACAGACGAGTGGGAGCAGTGAATAATTCATTGTCAGTCTCTGCTCATAATTCATTCCCAGTGATGTTTTGTTGCTCCAAACAAGCAGCAGTTGGTGTCATTTGCCATGTGCAGGTTGTGGCTATACCTGGCAGCACATCTGGAGCAGGATCAGGCCCATGGGTCCCTGGTCCAACCTTAGCGGACCTCTTCCCAGAGGGAAGACTGGGCTTCCCTTTAGGAACACAGCTGGAGAAGGAAGCCTCTGAGATGGAGGAGACCATGGCACCAGGTGAGGCTGGAGTGCCTGGGAGTGGGCAAGGTGAAAGCCAGGGCATTACCTGCTGCAGGGACTGGCAGCGAGTGGTGTCGGTTGCTCACAGGGAGGGACAAGTTGGCAGCAGGGCTGTCCTTCAGCAGGAGCCTGTGCCACCTGGGGTGATCCTGTGATGGGAAGCTTGAGCCCCTGGGTGGAGCTCGGAGTCAGCAGTGCTGAGGAGGAGAAGATGGAGTTTGGGGCAGCACTCAGCAACTCTGCTGTTTGCTGGCTGGGTGAAGCTGGTGCCCTTTGCAGAGCAGAACTGCTGCTTCAGCAGGTGGGGGAGCCTCTGCTGCACGGCCCAATCCACAGAGCCATTAATAACGGTGTGGGAACAGGAACTCGGCAAGTGCCCGTGATTAATTAGCTCATCAAGGGCAGTTAATGGCCAGGCTGCTCTCCTTGGCCCCGTGGTGCAGGTAATGGAACAGGCATCGCTTCTCACGGGGCGAGGCGTAGCCCCCTGCCAGGAGCGGTGGGCAGACTCTGTGAGCTGTTCTGATGTGCTGCTGGGAGGTATTGGGCGAGATGGTTTTTTCAAAGGCTGTGGGAATAGATCTGTAAGGGAACTTGTTAGGTATCAAAGTCAGGTAGGCAAGTCTGGCACAGCCCCAATCTAATATCAGCTTTCCTTTCCCTAGCACCAGCATTATCTCATGTCTTGCTTGTGCTCCCTCTTACTGAGGCTGACTTCTTCACACATGCTCTGCTTGCCTCAGCACTTCCTCATGAATTAATACATAGAAATTCAGGTGCCACCTGTGCTTCATCAGGCACTGGAGATGACAGAGCCGTGCAGTAACGAGGACATGAAAGCAAGGCTGCTTTTTGAAGTCCAAGTGATGAGGAAGCAATCCACTCCACTAGTGACCCTGCCAGGGAGAGGGCTGAGCTCCACCAAGTGCAAGTGACTGCCTCTGTTGCAGCTGCTTGGCAATAAGGTAGGAGAAAGAAAAGCTCTAGCAGTGGTGCAAGGTATAAAAGTTAAATTGCACACGTTTGCCTGGTTTGAGCAGCATGACACGGCCCAAGGAGTGAAATGAATGTGATGGGCCTGAGGTTGCTGTTGTGCCAGTAAGGAGTGCAAGCCCTGTTCTGTGTCCCAGAGGGGATCGTGTGCCCCTTTAGGGCACATTCTGTGACAGTCACGATGTTGGCTATTACAGCAGAAGTGAAGCATGTTCAGAAGCCCCTGTGCCACAGAGAGTAATTTCTCCTCTCTCCAATTCAGAGACCTGTGAGAGCCTCCTGGAGTGACTTCCCCTCTCTAATGTCCAGGATTGCCTCTGTACATCTCCATTAGAGGCCTCCAGGAGAGACCTGACTATTGATTTTGCACAAAGTGCTGTATTTGCTGCTGAAGGCGATGCTGCTTCAGGAGTGAGCTGGCCACATGGAGGCACTCGTGGCATCCGTGAGCTCCCTGTCTCAACACCAAACATCCTGAAGGGCTGGAAAACGCCCTCCATATGCCAGGCTTCTGCCTGGCTCCTCTGGGGAAATCTGAGGAAATCTCAAACTGAGAGCATCTGTGCTGGGAGCAGTCGCAGTGTTTTAGTGGCTGGGCCATGGCTTTGCACGTGATGATCACATCAACCAGAGATGCTTCCAGCCCTCTAAGAACTTTCCCCACAATGCACAGCAGGAGATGGCTTTGCTCCTCTGTGACAAGTGGCCACCTTCCTAAATCCTCAGCAAGTTTCTGGAGCCATCTTGTGAAGTGTCACACCCATCTCCTGCCTTAAGCCCCCTTTCCTGTGGGAAGCACATCAGGGAAGGCTGTGCCTCTTGCCCCACAGGGGCAGTGATGTGCCATACCAGGAGGACAGGTATTTAACTTGCTTTGCTCTTCCCTATCTGGCAGCTCCCAGCATTGCTCACTGTGTCTCAGGCTTTCTGCTGTGGCTCTGACAAATTGTTGCTCTTTCCCACACGATACAGATGTTTTTGCAGGACTGTAAATTACTCCCATCCAGTAACTCTTTTATGAAGCTCTTTTTCGCCACACAGTAAAGAAAAATGCAACTGAAGAGGTAATTAAATGTTTACTGTTAAGTACTTTATATATTATATACTATAGATCATTCCATCCATTAAACAATCCATTTAGCTCCCTTTAACAGCATTATTGTCTATTATTAGGTTAATCAGCATTCACATCCTGTAACTCTGCGTTTCTATCTAATTAGCCTTTCTTTCTTACTTCATATTTCTATTTAATTAAGCTCAGCATCAGAGCTGAATTCCCTGTGCTCAGCACTAGCAGAGGATTTGATCCTTTCAATGCTTGAAGGGCTGAGTGGCACCAAGTTTTAAGCAGCCTCCTTGGCTATCTGCTGAAGTTTTCCTCCCAGAGCGAGTCCCTGCTCAACTCCTGAGAAATTTGTGTCTGTGTAAGAAACTGTAGGTTTGTGACCTTTCCAGTTATCTCAGATTATCAAAGAGACCCTGTAGATGCAGCTAGTGTCTGCAATGATGGTGTGGAGCACAGGGCACTGCACGAGGCATGGCAATGGGTAGGGATTTCCTTTACTTCCTGACTGGAAGGGCAGGAGTTGGTCTTGTGAGGGGCTCACACTTCACTCTGGATGTCGGGGTAAGGATCAGCAGCTGGGAATAGCTCATTTCTCAACCAGGGCAGAAATGTACATGCTGGTGCTCTTCCACTTGCCCCAGGTCAGTCTGGGGTGGTGGGGCAGGACACAGGACCTGCCTGTGAGGGGGTTTGTCAGTGTCAGTTGTTACCAGTTCCACAGGTAACTCTTTGCAGAGCTTTGCAGAGCTGCTCAGACTGATCTGCACTTGTGAGAGGTGTGTTGGTGGGCTGATGGTCCTGGCCCCTGAGATGGGTGGGTGTGAGGCTGCCTGAGGCTGCCTGAGGCTGTGTGTGCTGGGGCACTGCTGGGACACGAGCTCACATCATGCCTGCTGATAACACTCTCCTTTGGCATAAACATGTGCTCTGTTCCCTCAGCCCCCAAGCCCTGGAGTCTGCTGCAGGAGGCTGTCAGTAATAATCTCTCCCCCTCAGACGTTTTTGGGGATACCCAAGGCACACAGCGTGACAGCATCACTGGAAAACAGATTAAACAGCAGACAGGGAACACCTTGCTTGTCACCACTTAGCATCCAAGCTGCAATGGCTTTGAGGAATTGTCTGGGCCCTTCCAGAGTCCCTGAGCAGCTCTTTTTGCTAGTACCAGTCCAGAACAATCAGCAAATTGAGTTCTTTTTATTAACTTTAAAAGAAGACATTAGCCTCAGCCAGGAGAATAAAACCAATTTATGAGGCAATTAGCTCTGCAAAAACATTTCAGTCTCCCCAGAGCAGCCATCTGAGGAGCATCTTATTCCAGCTGCACAGCTTCTTCTGGCCTTGGGTTTACAGCAACTCCATTTATCATAAATAATAATAATAACGAATAAACAAATGGCTTCCTGATGAGTGTGTGAGACAGCCAGGAAAGTCTTCTCTGCCTGAAATTAGACTATGTTTTTGACTTCCTCCTTCCAGGTATCATCCTTGTGGCCTGTTTGTTGATCATGATTCATTTTGATACTCAAGCTCTTTATAAGCACCTTTATCTTACATGGGCTTTTTGTGGGATCTGCAAGAGGATTGGGTCAACTCAGAGGGCCTGGGCTACATGAAGAGGCCACAGCAGCAGACTCAGAGAGCTCTGTGTGTATTTTCCAAGTCCTTTGGTTGGAATTGCAGCTTTCTCAAGAACTGCCTATTTGTGGGCAAAAGCCAAGGATGGGGTTTTCCTCTGCCATTTTTGTTCTGATACAATAAATTCTGGGTGATGAAGGTGGTGCAGGAATGAATGTGGATTGGAATTAAAACAGAAATTTGATCTTCTGTTTCTGGGCTAGCCTGGGATTTCCAAATTTGCCTTAAAAGCAAATTGAGATTAAAAGTTAAACCTCAGTTTCAATGAGCTGATGCATAATACCACTCTGCCAAACACAGAACTCCTATTTTCTGTATTTTCCTGTTCAAACTTTTCCATTTTTATTATAAACATCTGTTTCCTGATTTTAATTACACAATGCTGTTGTGGAAGTGAAAATCAAAGAAAATCAAAACACTAGAACATAATATTTCTACTACAAATATTCTACAAAATTTTATAATTTTGTTAATTAATTTTTTTTTTAATGTAAGGTGATGCAGCTTTATTTAGCTTTATTTAGCTTATATATGGAGCATTCCCAAGCAGAGTCCTTGGCTTGCACCATTTTTATCTCCAGCAGCAGGAGGGAATCCTGTACATCTTAGTGTGTGTTAAGAAACTCAAGGGGGAAGAAAGTGCAGCTGCTGTGATCTTATTAACATATCCAGAAAAAGAAAGAGCTAAACCTCAAGCTTTTCAATAAGAATCGAGATGCCCAAAAGAAAATCTCCTATGGAGGCTTTTCAGGTGTCAAAGTTGGGTTGTCTGTACCTCTGTTGCTCTCTGAGCTCTGTTTCTGAATCTCAAGCACTTTCCACTTGTGCATTTGCCTCATGCTCCACAATGAAGATGGGATTAACACCACTCAGCAGTGCTGCTATCAGTAGCTTGACCAGCCCAAGTCTATCAGGGACTTTAAAGGAATTATTTTGCTTTATTTTTAAAAATCCTCTCCTGCTCCACTTCTTTCTCCATCATTGAGTTAAAGGTCTGTTAGCATTTCCTTTGGAATAATTCTGCCTTTAAATTTTGATGAGTCAGTGAGTCCATGCAAGGCTTTTTAAAAGCTTTTAATTCTAAGCTTTGGGCATTTTACACAGCTGGTTTAATCTGTAATGACTTTTTTTTTTGTTTCCACTTGAACTTTCTGGTGTTCTGGTGCTCTTTAACTCCTGTAAGGCCTCATTTATGTTCTGTTGAAACACTTGCACTGGGAGATGAGTGGTTCTTCCAGTACCCCCTTTTTATTAGTGTGTGGGTTTATAAGTGGTGCTGCCACTGAAGGGGTTAAACATGGCTTGAAGAAGACCTGACCTCTGAGGTGTTTGCTGTTGGGGCTGCACCATTTTTTGGGGAGTCTGTAGCACCTGGGCTGTGACAGACCATGTGTGTACAGCACTGGGGTCCTTCCTGTCTCTGCCCTCCCTGGGCACAGTACTGTTCATCCAGGCACTGTTCACATCTTAGGGATGTGGATACTTCAAAAAACCATGCCAGCCTTCCAAGGAGGACTGGACCCTGCCTAGTTTTTAAAACTGGGGGGTTGGTTTTGTGCTAAGGGCTGGTGCCAACCACCACACTTGCTGAGCAGAAGGATCTCGAGCTGCAGAAAACAAAACTGGGCTCTCCATGGCTAAAGGTGAAGGGACACACTGGCACAAGAGGAGCAAAGGGAGCAATGTTTCAGCAGCCCTTCCCTGCAGGACAGGTAGCCAGGCCAAGCCTTTGTGACACATGGAATGTCTCACAGCAGCAGCAGCACTCCTAAAGCACCTCTGCTTCTCCTGCCTTCAGGTGTGAGGGAGTCACTAGGCAGCTGCTTGAGTGGAAAAAAAAGGAAAAGTAAGCAAAGAAAATGAGGGGAAAAAGGGTGAATTGTGTTGTACTTTGAAACCATCTTCTGTTATCTGTGTTTTTGCATGTCTCAGCTTTGATAGCTGCTTAGTTATCTTCTGGCCAAATGTGATGGTACAAAAGCTGTCCCCTTTGATACTCACACAAATGTAGGCACTGCCATAGTGGAAGCAGCTGTCAGCTGGGAAATTGCACTGAGGCTGCTGGATTT
Organism: Notiomystis cincta; assembly: GCA_013398075.1. NCBI lineage: Eukaryota > Metazoa > Chordata > Aves > Passeriformes > Notiomystidae > Notiomystis > Notiomystis cincta. Next base: position 110,141 of record VZRX01021890.1, read on the forward strand.
TCATGTCAATTATGCAATTATTCAGACATCCTAGTGGGAGGCTACAGTGTGATGTTTGGGCTGGATTTTCTAAGGTGTTTAAGTGCTGGAGGATTCCGATAAATACTTGTGGGGACTGACTGAGAAGCCTCCATGCCTACATCCTACAGAAATCATGGGTGTTTTGCTGTCAGAGATGCCAAGACACTTCTGAGAAGCCCCATTTTCAAGAAGAAATGTTGGTCACGTGTCACAGAGAGCTGGCAGCTACAAAAATACCCAATGCCAAGCTAGAGTAAACAAGATAAATGTGTAATTTGGAGTCCTTGCCATTGATAAAGGGTTGCCTCTGGAACATTAGATCATCTCTAAATAAGGGTAGGTGGGCCAGGAAAGGATGCTCAACTGCAACTGGCTTCAGGAGAGCTGGCTTCAGTCCTTGCCCAGCCTCAGACCTGATCCATAATCACAGGAGGTCATGGAGTTCCAGGCTCTTAAGAACACAGCAGCTGAGGCTGGTTTATAGGTCCCTCACCCCACATCTTGTTTGGCACCTGAACAGGTTTGGATGGCCACTATGTAGAATTTCGGTCAGAAATCACATCTGTGGGATGAGATGGACTTCTTCTCATCTCCAGAAGTAATATTATTCGTGTTTTCTCATCAGGAAACCTGTCACAAAAGTCCAGTCCTGTGGTAGGCTAGCATGATATATCTCCTAGGGTTGATTTTCCTTTTGGGACAGCCTGGAAGGAAATGTCTCTCTTATAACAGCCACTGCAGAAGGGACAAAGAGTCTTTTAGTGTTACTAGAGACAGCACTGAATGACTTTCTTCTTCAAATTCAAGACTACCAGCAGGCCATCAGCTGTTGGATATGAGAACAAGTAATGCATCCTCTTATGGCTTGTTTCAGATTTAATTCTTCCTTATAACACTGAGATCTTGCTTTCCTGCTACAACCAAGGTCCTGGCTGGCTCAGGATCTGACTTTAACAGGGTTGAGTCCTTGCTTGCAAACCATTCCTTTACAGCTCTTGTAGGATTTTCTGCTGTGGCATTTGGGGCTTTTGCTATGATCCTGCCACCATGCAGCTCACAAAGACCTCAGTCCTGCAGTGTTGCAGCCTGGCTCTGAGTCTAGGGGGAAAAAATCAGAGTGGGAGGGAGGTTGTGGAGCCCCAGCAAGAGGCACACTGCTTGCATCCTGTCTCATGCTGTGGCTGGAAATTGTCTTGCAGGTGTCACTGGTCCATGGGATGGGATGGAAGAAAACTAACAGGCCCCATCTCAGCTGGGAAAAAGAGTTTTGTAATTAGGATAAAGCCCTACAGCTGCCAGAGTTGTAATTTCTTTTCTGTTTTCTTGCTGTTGGGAGCAAGCTGTATCACCCACTCCTCAGTGGATAAAAGTTCTGTTGTCTGAGGATGGATCACACCCAGGAATGTGGCTCAGCCATCAGATGGAGAAGGGCAGAGCATAATGGCAGCTGGGCAGATTTTTCAGCAGCAAATATAAGACAAGGCCAACCTCTCTCTGATGAGGAGCTGGGGTGTGTTATAGTTATTAACAGGAACTTTAAAAGAACCAGCAACTCCTTGTGTTTTCAAGTCCTGTCAATAGCACCTAATAGCCCTGGCTCTCTGCAGAACTCCCTCAGCCTGTTTGCAGTCACTCCCAGCAGTGAGACTGGTAGATTTATATGATTTTACAAGGGTACAGAAGAGTTGCTTTGCAGCACAGCACCATTTCCCCTTAATGGACTCTGTGACAAAGCAAATTTTGGTGATGTAGAAGTGCCTTGGCTGCTGGACCAAAGTACTCCATTTGCAACAGCCTGCAGTGAGTGAAAGCTACAGGACTGGCCATAGCCACACTGAAAGGTTGTGAAAGCACTGATCACACCAGGCACTTCTGAAAGCCAGATTTATAGCACTGACCTGTGCATTACAAAGAGCAGCATACTTTTTGCTCCTAAATTCAGCCTGAAGTTAAAGAGTCAGTGTGAGGAGTGTTGCACAGAGCATTGCTCAGGTATCTCCCTGAGCACTTCAGGTGTGTGTTACTGACACACTTGTGCAAGGAAACATTTCTTCCTTCAAGATGGCTCAGCCCCTGTGAGCAAACAAGAGCCCCTGCGAGGTGGCCAGGTCCCCTGGGAGCAGCACAACCCCTCAGCCACTGGGAAGTTGCAGGAGGCCTCTTGTGAGCAAGGAAGGATGCTTGAGGGGTGGCCCTGGCAGAAGGACACACTGCAGGGAGAGAGAGGAGATCCTACAGCCAGGGCTGAAACACTGCCACAGTTTGCAGATAAACATCCAGGTATGGGCCTTTATATCAGGATGCTAAGCTTCATGTTGCCTTTTTTTTTTTTTTAACTGCAGAATGCAGACTTTCTCCCAGTGAGGAAGGCTGGGAAGCTCAGCAATGGCTCTGTCCCTGGGAATCTGGATTGATGGATTGGTGTCACAGCTGACACCTGGCAGACTTTTATCTAGACAGCACAGCTATGAGTGCCATGCCTGCTTAACATATTACTTGGGCTTTAGGAACGAGATACAACTCTTCCACTTCGGTAACTTGTCTGGCTGAAGCCAAAAGCCGTTTGAGAGCTTTCTTGATGGCTGCAGGAGCTGCTGCCTAAACCAGGCAACCAAAAAGCCTCCTGCAGCTGAAGTTCCTGCTCTGCCTTGCTGCTGTGCAGCTCCGCAGGAGCAGCTCAGGGTGGCAGTGTTGCCCTGTGGTTTGCGCTGTTCCCTGCGCTCCTTCCCTTTTCTTGCTGACGCACGGGGAGTTGTATCCCCAGAGGCAGCGTCGGGGGTTTCATACAAAAACGTCCAGAGATGCAAACTGCAGAAATCTGTGTCCTGCCGTGCTGGGTTTAATTAAGGGCACTCTGGAAAAGTCCCTGTTTGGTAACATCTCTCTCTCTCCAGTCACACCGGTTTGGATTTCAGGTGGCTTTATGGCAAGACTGAGTTTGGGCTCACATCTGGCAATATTAAATCACTGTCCTGCAGGAAGAGAAGGTTATTTCAATCTTTCTCTATTTTTTGCATTTCCAGTGACCACGTGTGCCAAACACACATTTCTGCTGTAAATGGTGGAAAGGAACAGTGTGTAAGCTCTGCAGGGAGTATCAGAAAGCAGCACTGTAAAATGCCATGCCATTGATCCTTAGCACTGTCTAGTCCCAAAGGAGAGTGTCACCTTTGAGTGACAGCTCTTCATCTCGACATCACCTGGCTGAGGGGGAGCAGTGGCACATGAATCTGGAACAGACACAGCCTCGTGGTGTGCTGGTTGCTGTTTCATCTGTGCCCTCAGCACTGACCTGTCTCCTGGGGATGGCTGACAGAATTTCATGGGTTTGAGAAACTTCAAGCAGCTGATGTATGGATGTAAAATCTGCCTACCAAACATGTTCCATTTATTTTCCTATGCAATTTGTTATCTGTCAAATCTATTTATCTCATATCACCTACGTACCTACCTAATTAGACACAGTTGTATAAATAAATACAAGGGCTATGGAACATCAATTTTTTTCCCTAGCCATGTCTCTTTTATTCACAAAAATTATTGTTGAGATTGAAGTTAAGATTTTTCCTTGTTTTTCCTGGATATCCAGTGTAGTCTGACATCAGGCACCTAAGCCCTACCATTACCTGTTCCCTGATGACATATCTGCTGTGTGGATGCCCTGTGCTTTTTATGTGAAACCTGTGGCCCGTGTGCTTAAAAGCATGTATAACTGTCCAGGGGCTCCCTGACAGAAATGAGGCAGCCCTCATGGTGTATAAAGAGATCTAGAAATACATTTACCTGTCTATATATGAATCATAAATCCACCCACTGCTATTCACAGTGTCTTTCTGTCAGCTTGGCAGGGGAGAATTTCAGGAGCCCTGGCAGGGAGGTGTCCTGTCACAGGCCTCCTGCTGGGTGGCACAGCATACAGGAGAGTTCATGTATATCTCTGCATGCTTCTTCTCTGTAATACATCACTCAGGGTTATCCCAGCCTCAGAGGTAACATCCCATCCTGGAGAAATGGCCTGAAATATCCTTGAAGCGTTGCTGATTTGGAAAGCAAAGCATCTCCACTTGTTCTAGACAGCATCAGGGCTTCCCCTGAGCTTTGGCTTTGCTCAGGGCAGCTAGCTGGATTTTGAATCATGACCTCCTCATCCAGCTGGAGGTCTCCCTCACCAGCTCCTTCCCTCTTGCTGTGTTTTGGATCTGCTCCTTGTACAGAGAAGAAATAACTCTGAGCCATAGGCGAGCTGGACGTGCTGAGAGAGCAGTGTCAGCAGTGCTGGGCAGAGCAGGTCACAGTGGTGGATGGCTTCTCCACTTGCTTCCACACCTGCTTTCTGTATCTCCATGGCTATGTGGAATCAAACTTGGGTTTGCCTAAGGGGAAAGAGCTCCATCAGAAAGAAGATTTGCTTTCTGTTCCTGCGTTCCCTTCCCCTAAGCATAAACCAGAAGGGGTATTTTGCCAAGGCTATAGAGACTCTTTGGCTGGAACTGGGAAAAGACAAAGCACAGAAATGAAAGAGAAGTAGTGATATGTAAAATGGAGCCAAATACAGTTTTCCAGGATTTGCAAACTCCACAAAATCTGGGTAGGGCATTTTAACCCTCAGAACAGGGACAGCAGCAGCTTTTTGGAGGCTGAGATATTCTGTTGACTGTCTGCAGCACAGGTCTCTGCTGCTGTGTCTCTCCTGCTGCTGCTAGAAAGGGAGCACAGAGGCTCCTGCTTAGTAGATATGGCCAAGAATTTCTCCAAAGCATCAGATGTCAAATCAACATTTTCAATCTCTTCTCTCTGCCTGAGTTACTTTTCCCTCATGTTCCTTTCACCATTTTTCTCCTTCTAAATCCTCCCCCTCCTTCTCCCGGATCAAATCCTTTCTCTCATGGCAAACATCATTACTTCAGCAGGTGAGATGAAATACACTCAGTCTACCTCAATCCCAGTGCAGACAGAAACCCAAGAGAGAAGGGCAAAGAACAGCAAATAAGGAGGTTTGCAGAATGCCAGCACAGCAATGACAGTGAGAAATACAAGACAAAGCAGTTAACCACACAAGGAAATAAATGCTCCCGTGGGAAAAATCATACACTAATGCCTATTAGCTTAATAGCCCTGTGGTTTAGGCAGAGGCCTGAGAGACAGGGGGTCTGGGCTCTGTGTGCTGCTGAGCTGCAGCCTGGCTCTCACTTGGGAGGCTGGATCCTCTCTCTGCCCTTGGCCATCTTTGCCTCCAGCTTTGCCACTTTCCAGTGTAAAACAGATCTGGTTTCTCGTGGGGCTGTCAGACACTGGCTGAGGCCAGGAGCTCTGGGGAATCTGCTCTGCTGGGTGAAGGATTGCACCAGAAGTATGCACACACCTGTGCAAGGGACAGCTCTAACCCCAGGTGTGGTTCCTCCTCTCCCATCTCACTCTCTGTCCAGTGTGAAGGTCTTCTGCACTCATCTTCAGAAAGAGACTGCACACAGTGTGCCCAGCCCAAACCCCAAGTGCTCTGGTGGTTTTTGGGACTCTGGGAACTGAATCTCAGAGCAAAAAGGTCAAAACAAGAAAAAAAAAGAGATTAAATGGAAGCAAATGGCAGAGCCAGTCCAACAGAGAGCAGGAGATAATCAGCAGTATCAGTTTACCAGGAAGGTTTATGAGGGAAGGAGAGCAAAGATTCCCTTGGAGAAAAAAATAAAGAGGCAGATTATGATATACTTTACTTCATAGTGCTTCCTGAAATGGAGCTGAGGGCATTGTTTTCTGCTTTAATATATTGTGTTAAACATTAAAGGAATGAAGGCAGGGAGCCTGAGTAGCAATGAGTTAATCTGAAAAGCAGACATTTTTTAGGCTGGGGAGTAGAGGAACTTTATTGGTTATTATTAGACTTTTCAGCTCACAATGGACAAGTCAATATTTTTTCTTTTGACTGCTGCTGTTTCCTCCTTTGATTGCTAAATCCCCTCTCTGCCTAGAAATACCCTGCTTTGAACAGAGTCTGCTTGTATTTAGCAAATGGCCTGAGAACACTGAGCACTGAGTCCATGGGGCAGTGTCTCGGTGTGGGCACTGCAGAGGCTACATTTGGGGAGGTATTGGCTTAATGAGAGATAATACCCTTGCTCTAGCTCTTGGCACAAGGAATTGGGGTGGGAATGTATCAGCTCCCAGCATCCTTTTGTCCTGGGAAGGATAAGACCTCAGAGAGGATGAATAAGGGGATAAAATTCTGTGTTATGGGTTATGAATGTTCTGGACAAGAAATTTTAAAGAAGAGTGGTTGAATGGGGGCCCTACTACTCACAACTTAAGGGATGAGACCTTTCTCACTCTTTGGCCTTCTGAGACTGCCAGGAGTTAGCACAAAAATAATTGTTGGACAGTGGGTAGATGGTGATATTTAAACATCCCAGGGGGAAGAGAGGTCTCTAATGATGATGATATTGCCAAGCACTGCAAAAGGTTTCACTAAACCAAATATTACAATTAACTGTTGTTAACTACTGCTCCTTACATTAAGAAGGAAGGACAAGGTTCCCCTATACCTGGAAACTTCTACAGGCATGGGGATGAATTTTGAGCAGATATTTTAAAAAAGGGTGAAATAAATGTTTCCTCTTATGGCCATGCCACGTCAGATTTACTGCCTTGCAGTGGCTGGCAAGAAACTTATTAGGAAATAATACTGCTACCTCAGAGCTGGGATATTAATTTTTAATCGATTACTTCTTTGTGATGATGATGGAAGTGGAATATCAAGGATGGGTGAACAGTGTAGCACATGCTCTTGCTGCTCTGGAAGCACATTCTCAGCCCCAAGCTGTTTTTAAGGCTTTCCTTTCCCAGCTGGCCAAAATAAGATGTGCCAGGCTTCTCCTGCATCCTGCTAGCTTGTGAGCATCTCCCAGTCTCTAATGCATTCTTTATCACTGTGCCACCACAGCAGACAGATGGGGAAGCAAGGGTAGGAGCAAGGGTTAAACCTGTTGGTTCCAGCAGGAATGAATCACTGAAAGATGGTTTATTATATTGATAAAAATTAATAGAAATCCCCTGGAAGAGGAATAAAGCAGAACTTGCATCATTCCATGATCTGAAGGGGACAACCAAAGCATGGCACAGGACACCCAGGCTTGCCTTGGAACTGCTGTGTGCAAGCACCACCTGAGAGGCATGGGCAGGGGTCCCTGGCTCCTGGCATGACAGGCAGCCCAATGCCTCTCACCTGTGGGTGTCACCACGATCCAGCTCTGCCATTTGAGGGTCTTTGGGCTTTCCTGTGAGGTGGGTACCCCAGATTTAACCAGCTCCAAACAAATGCTCCCCAAAGACTCGGGTAGGAGAAGCAGCTGCTCTTTCCCCCAGGCTGTCTTCTCTACCTGCAAAACATGTTATTCACTGTAAAGCAAAGCATCTGTTGCCCACACATGGTAAGACTGAAAAGCCAGCATCTGAGGACAAAATAGGAAGGGAAAAAAGTTGCTCCAGTTGCAGCTGCCAGTGGGGAGCAGCATGTAATCAGGGAGGCTGAGAACCAGCCAGAGGAACATCAGCCCTCAGGTTCTCGCTGGGTAAAGTCCCTGGCAAACCAAAAATAGTCAAGTGCCTTGCTTTTTAATATCCTACCTGAGAAAATGGGCTCTCTATGCCCCAAGCCCCTCAAGCTGAAATAATTTGGCCACTAATGTGAATCATGAATGCAATTTTCCCAGTGAGCTCTGTTTCTCCACAGAAACTTCATGAAACAGTCATGAAGCAACAAATTTTCACTTTCAAAGAGTAGGTACAATCAGAGCTTCTGGTGGTGGGAGGATGGGAGTATGTCCATGTGCATACATAAATGCACAGATGTTATTTACAAACAAATTGGGGCTTGTTTTCCAAACTGACCTAGCTCCTGACTTTGCTGTGTTTAGCTTTGTAAATTTAACAAATCTTTCTAAGTAGAAAATCGCCCCAAAAAACTTTCAATCCCCCTAAATCTGAGTCTGTCATCTCAGCTGCACAACAGTTCACTTCAGCATGGCTGAGGAACATGGTTTTCAGCCTTCTCTGAAAAGCAGGAGGAAAGAGTCCATTGCAACTGACAGACAGGGATTGGTATTTTGTGAGTGTGTGTGTCTGTGTGTGTGCACCCATGTACATTTCAGCCTCAGAAAACACAGATCTGCCACCAATTTGGAAGCCTGCTTTGAAGCCTCAGTAGCAAAGCAAGCAACAATGGGAAACGTGAAACAATTTCCCCCCTTTTTTCTCTTTTGGCCTTTCTAATTCAAAAAGAAATTATCCAGTGAATCCTCTTGCATTTGTAGAAGCTTAGTTGGCAAGGAAAGGACAAGTTAGAAGTAATGCAGTGAGTTGCTTGTTTCTGTTCCTGATGGTTCTTTGCAATATCCTGGGCTGTTTGAACATGGGGTGTCTCACACAGGCTCACACTGCCATCTTTCTCCATCAAAGGCAAATGTTGGAGATCAAAGAAATCACAATTCCAGCGGTGCTCCCTTATTGCAGATGTGCCTTTAAGGGTCACAGATGGAGGAGAAAGTCAGAGGTAAGGATGTTTTCTGCCCCTGCTCCACTGGGCTCACAGCGAGCACTAACCCTGGCTGTGGCTCCTTCCTGCTATGCAAAGCAAGTGCAAGTGCATCTTAAATTCTGTGCAGTCACAGACTCCAGCTTTTAAAAGCTCCCAGTGGGGCTTGTGACTTAGCACAGGCAAAAGGTCCCAGCTGGGGGAGCCAGGGGGACATTCCTCTGGGAAGGGTGCCCCAGATTTGGTTCCATCTGAAAAGGGACTCTCTGGGAAGAGGAGGCAACTTGTTGCTTCCTGTTTTCAAGAAATAGAGATGGAAAAGGCTTCCCAGTCCTCTTTATCTGAATGCTAGGAGCTTGTTGAGGGACTAAAACTGCCATGTGGAGCACCTGACTCCAGTGGGAGCTGGATTTGACTGCTCTGACTTAGCTGAGTTAGAATTTGTCTCCTAGAAACTGTCAGAGGGCATCACCCGTTACTGTCATGTTTGGGTTTGGATCGATGAGCGTCATCTCTGCCCACAGGGACGAAGCTGTCACTGGTCAGTCAGGACCAGAAGAGAAAAGAAATCTGTGATTTCAGAGAAAGAAATATCTACTCTCTGGAAACTTAGTGTGCTAGGCTCTTCAAAAAGTAGCCCTTTTTTTGACTGAGTTATCTTTCTTTAAAGGATAAAAACCAATTCAAGAACAAGAAAGAGGGAAAATAGAACTGGGACTTATAAGCAAAAGGAGTCTATTGTATAGCAGAACTGAACCCATCCTCAGGTTTACATTTCCCTGCTCATTTTGGGGCAAAATTCAATCCTGAGCTTTGCCTTCTCCTCTGCACTGAACACAGCGATTATGTTCATCCTATTCAGATTTCAGACTCAATTTTCCTTTTGCAAAGGCCTGTGCTGTTATTTTCCATCCATCCATTCTTACAGTTAGAAAACGTACATTTGGGAGGCTGACTTGATTTGCTCTTTCCCTTGGGGAATAATAGATGTCATGCTGTTTAGAAAAATGAAAAGGAAAAAAACCCTTTCCATGCACCAAAGGGTGTGGGGAGAAAACCCTATTAAAAACCTGCATTCTAAATACTGTTATCTAAAGCTGACAAAGAGGGCCACAGACTTATTTTTTTCTTCAGGCTCAACCTTCCTTTAACCAATACAAAAATTTCTTGTAACTCCTGTCTCTCTGGGGAGTTTGACCAGCATTGTCTCAAGCTGTGCTTTCCTCACTATTAATAGGTAACAATTGTGTAAGCTCTGACTCTTTTTGTTCATATTCTAACAAAACAGATTTTCCAAACAAGCACAACCCTTTTGTCCCTCTCAGTCCTGTCTGATACCTCATTGTAGGTGTCTGTGAAAGGCAAATAGACATCTGCAGAATCTAAAGAGGAGCTCTGGCAATTTTACACAGTCCCCTACTGCCTGCCTCCATAATCTGACAATAAAACTGGATTTTTGGTATCTCTTTAACACTCCAAAAAGTAAACCCCTTTCATAACATGTATCATTTTCCAAGGTAATTTGAAGAGAATACCTTTCACTTTCAAATTGCCCTTTGGCAGCTTTGAAACCACTGTTGTTTTGTGAAAGCTCTTGGCATTTAAAACTGCTTTGTAAGGAGGAGGAGGAATAATAATAATAAAAAAGCTCCCAACCCTGGCTACTTCACGTTCCTTCTGATCTGTCCAGAGCTTTTCAAGTGAATGGGAACACGCCGACAAATGCATTCTGAAGAAAATCTCATTTCGACCCTAAATGGTTCTTCACAATTTCCAATTCACGCTGTTGCCATTTTTGCAGGAATTGATGGCTGCCATTGTTATCAGAGCTGACAGGCCCCGGGTAGGTTGCACAATCAGCTCAACCTGCCCGAGCCTTTCATTATTCCCAAGTGGCAGCTTCTCATGATATCTCTCTTTTGTAGCCATTGCTCATTTCTGTTTTGCATTTGACAGGGCTCCCCCACTCACTCGCTGCCGGGGTGCCCAGATAAAATGGCTCCTCTGAAGTTAAAGGAACAAAGCTCCCACATGTGCCCAGAGTGGTTGGCAGCTCCTGTCCTTCCAGCACATTCCAGATCAGAGGCTGCTCGGTGTGTGGGAATTAGCAGCTGGGTAATTGCCCAGCACGCGGGGCCGTTCTGCTCAGCTCAGCTTTGCAGACATGCAGGTGTCCTCTAACAGCAAATCCAAATCAAAGGTTTGGGGAGCCTTTGTGTTTACAAAAATAAAGAGGATAGTGTTTTTGTTGAGCTGTTTTGTTCCCTAAAAGGCTCTCTCTCTTTATCTCAGCTGGAAGAACCTGAAAGGGTGCTGAAGCATCCCCCAGATGACCAAACTGGCCATCAGACTGTGAAATAGGATGAGTGGCAAAGGGTTACCAGCTCCCCAGGAGCACAAAGGAGCTGAACAGAAGATAAAGCTCCCAGCAGCCAGGGGCTGTCTCCCTGCATGAGCACAATTCAGGCAACCTTAAAGGGTGATATCCCCTCCCTTACACATTTTCTAATCTGTGAAACTCCAGCTACAGGTGCTGCTCAAGCCTGCATAGGGCCTATGATTGTATGAGTTTCTTGTGGGACAGAGACAGCACTAAAGGGTAAAAAAAAAAAAAAAAAAGGCCTTTTGACTACACCTTGATAAACCTAATCTTTCAGTATTTTACTCTGTAAGATTTACATAATGTCAAATAGGTGATTCCTGGTAGATCTGATAGGAGATCCTCCATTATTATCCCAAGGGCTTTGTGTTTGTCCTTACCAGATTCCCACAGAATTCTCATCTTGCCTTTGCCTTTAATCCCAGCCTGATTTTTTAATATTTTTTTTAATTATTTAGCCTGAAATTTAACTTTGAAGTTGTCCTTTATGAAGATAGCTCTCTGTAAGGAGACCACTGTTTTTGCCAGCTGTGTCTGTCCTGCTCAGAAGGTGACCTGCAGTGGGTTTCTCCCCACCACTGGCCTTGGGCTCAGCTCTCTGAAGGTAGGAGCACCAACTGGTGTATGGAGCAGCTGTGTAAATGTAGCTCTGCAGCTGTTATGTGTTTGCACTTACAAAATTTAGAGGGAATGTGAGGAGGAATCTCTGCTTCTGCACCAAACGTGGCTTCTCCAGATTTAGTTAGGTTTAACCCAGCCCATGGTAAGTGTTGTAAGTTGAAATCCTGAGGAAATCACATTTCTCCATAGGGGAGTGCCCAGTGAGGGATGTGGGTGGTTGCAGCAGTCAGTGAACACCACAGGGATGAAAGGAATGGCAGGGCACAGACCCACACAAACTACTGTACTAGGAAAACCAAAATAAACATCTCCCCCATCTTCTGGCCTTACATCATGCAGGCAGCCAAAACCCAAGGCTTTTATGGTGTGAGCCTTCTTTCCTGTTTTCTGGTGCTTGGAAAAACTGTCATAAAAGATCTATTACTAAATAGATCTAAAAAGAAGAAGGAAAAATCAGCCTTGCAGGTAAATTAAAAAAAATATGAACATATAAATTAGTGAGCACATATTGACAAATAAGTAACTCTACAGCCCTCAGTAACATAATCACCATAAATATTTGAGTTAAGATTGGCAGACAGGGATAATTTCTTTTCTTATTAGGTCAAGACCCATACCTAGAAAAAAATTAAAAACTTTAGGAACTGGTGGGCACAGCAGCCTTTCTTTGGGCCTAAAGCACAAGCAGCCAACTTCTAGGTAAATAAATGTTGGGGACAATACTTTGATTTAATTGCAGGAATCAGTGAAACAATTAGAGAGAAAAGAGTTGCTAAAATTTCAGAAACAGCTGGGAACATTCAGGTTTGATTTGCCAAATCAAGCATTCATGATGAAACTGATTCAGGTATCCAAACCTTTCCTTTCTCTTGCTGCTCCTGTTCTTGCCTTTGCTGCACAGACAGCACTGTCTGCGCAAAGATACTGGAACAGGATCAGAGAACTGAGTGAATTAAAAAACAATTAATTAAAAAAAAATTAAGCTTTTTTTCCTTTAGGTCATAGGACAGCTGTAGCGGTAGAAGGAAAGGACAATCTTTGCTAAATTTTCAAGCCATGCCCCTCTGCTTCCAGAACTACTGCTTTGAACAGCTGAAGTCTATTTGGCTCAGGTGGACCTGGCATCACTAGAAATTAGCAGGTAGTGGGAAAGGGTTGTCTGGCCACTGTTGGACACACAGTGTTGTGGCATGCTGTCCAAAGGCTGTTTGTCATGTGAGCTGGAATTTAAGCTGTGCCCTAGGAAGAGCCTGAAGACAGGAGGAATTTTAGTGGTAGATGGTAGAGAAATGGGTGTATTTGGTATGTGTGGGCAAGGTTTAGGATAGACTTTTACTATTTGCTTTCTCAGAGCTGAGGAATAATGCCCCCCCCCCCCATGTAATTGTGAGAGACTCAATTTTCATAAATGGTTTTGATATCACTGGGGGCCAGATTTGCTATGAGGATAACAGGCTCTTACCCTATTGCAGCAGCTTTGATAAACCAGATCTTGCTCTTCTGCTAAAACTCAGAAAAAAACACATTCCTGATGAAGTAAGACATTGGATAAGTTTCTTTCTTAAGCACTGATGAAAGACCCAGCATGGGAAGGGTTCAGACAATTCCTCACCTGACAGGAAGCCATGTGGATACCAGCAGCAAACACAGAGCCTGTAAACAAGCCAGGTGAGCAGACAGCTCTACACCTGTATCCCCTGCCTGCTTCTCCTCTATGGAAATTCTTGCTTGTAAGTTTCCAAAGGACATGTTGGAGTCTCATAACCTGACAAAGAACTGGTAGAGGATGCTGGTTGCAGACTCCAGCTACCCAGGGCACTCTATCACATCCATGCTCCCTGCAGTTCCTGCTGGGAGCTAGCATCAGTGATGAATTTCACACTGTTCACCATCACAGAACAAAGTGACAGCTCCTTATTTGATGCATAAATTATCCTCCTTCATGACGTTGGATGCTTAAACACACCACTCAAAGCTTCATTCTTCTTCTTTTAAGAGGTTTCACTGTTTTTACTGTGACAGGGAAGCTTGTTCAGAGGATAAATCTCTTGTTTAGAGGATAAATCCCCTGCAGTGCACAGCTACCTGGAAATGAGAGAAAATATTTTTTCATGGTCATTCATCCAAAAGCCCCCAAAGGCTATGGACATGCATCCAATGTGTTTCCAGTCCATGCACCATGAGTAAAACACAGTGGCCAAAATCTATTGCTTTCATGGACATCTCACAGCAGCCAAAGCTGTTGTTCACCCTGTAAGTTTTGGGGAAAGGACAACCTCTGTGCTTTGTGCTTTTGACCTGCCCCAAAGTAAAGCCCTGACCCAATTTTTATCTTTAATTAATTTGTTGTGCTGCTGAGAGGAATAAAGACTTTCACATCAGAGATTAGTTCTTGTCTCACTGAAGCCTTCTGCTCTGTGGGAAGCATCATTCAGATGAGTGATCAAAAGGTGATTCAATGGCAGAAGTTTATCAGCTGCTAGGGGTAAGAACTCAAACAAGCTGGTGCCATGTATCCCTTCTCCTGCCCTGCTGATCCTTGCCTCATTCCTGGGGATTTGCTGGCATTACTACTTGTGTTTTCTACTTCCTCTCCCTCTTAATGTGACTGACAGGACATATATGGAGCCTGTTGTCTCTTCCTGTGGTTTAAGCAGCATAAGATCTATGCTGAAATCACCATTAGGTGATTTTTTAAAGGAGTGTAATTTGTATTGGGTTAGAGGCAAAGTGTACCATGCCCTGCTGTCTGCCCTCTCCCTTATCCAAAATAATTCCTGGTTTGCCATCAAATACCAGAGTTTTGATGGCACTTGTTGAAAAGAGAAATTCTACTGGATGAAGTACTTAGAACTACAAAGTGTCATTCTTGTGTGTTGTCCCCATGAGACTGTTTGGGTTTTTTTCCAAAGCAAATTGGAATACATTAGATAATTTCCAGCATGATCCTGTGATGTCCCTTGTAGCTCTCTGGGATTTTACCATTTTCATCTTTCTACTGCAAGTTCCTACTGGTCATGGCTACACAAGAAATCCTGCCTTTCATGAGCAGATCCAACTTTGGACAAGGTACATTTGGAATATTTTGGCCTTGAACAGAGCCCTTAAAACCATACACCCTTGAGCTTGCAGCCAGTCATGCTGACAAAGGGGCTGTGCTTTGTGTGAAATCCAAGAGGTGGAATGTTAGCTCACATGAGTCTATCCCACACCCAGCCTGATTTGATATTTTGGCAATGTCTGAATGAGAGGTGACTTCTAAGCTTCCTTCAGACACTTTTAGACAAACCCAGGAGGTGTTTTTGGAAGATGCTAAACAGCAGACTTTAGCAGTACCACTGTGTCAGTAGATTACAAATATTAGCCCTTTGTAGTTACTGTCTTCAAAGTGACAATAAATGAGCCAGATTGGCACATCTGTAAGTCATTTGCATTTTGTGTTATTTTTATACAATTATGTGTTTGAAGAGAGAATGATTTTTTTCTTCTTTTATTTTTTTACCCTCCCCTTCCAAAACTCCCTTAATTACTTTCAGTTCAGGTTGACTTACCCTCTTATTCTAGGTAATGAAAGTCAGATGGGAAATAGTGAAACTTAATCTAAAGTCAATCAGTCTGTTAAGTTGAATACAAAATGCACTTGTGGTTCATTTACTCTTGGTAGGGAAAAAGAGATGCTGACAATTCCCACTGAACACCTAGAGTAGAAATGAAAAAAAAAAAAAAGAAATCATTA
>VZRX01021890.1:125635-138588 GCA_013398075.1 Notiomystis cincta
AAAGAAATCATTTAAGCAAATATCAACACTGCAGATAGGAGAGGGAATGAACACAATGTGTGCTCTGTCTCTGAAGTGCTGCTGCATTACAAAAGCCCTGGAAATAGTTCACATGAATTCCAGAAGTTTTTATCTTTTCTTTTTTTCTTGCCTCCTGCCCCAGAAGCTCCATCAGCCCAGATTACGTGTGACACAAAGAAACATTTCATTGCAATTTGCATACTCCTGTGTGTGAGACTAAGGTGAAGTCCCCCAGAGAAAACCTTTCTAGAGCTGTAGAACACCTTTGGAAGGGAAATGGTTTTGAAGAGGAGACTCAGCTCTATCTCCTCCAGCACAGAGGCACAGCTGGGAAAGGTTGTGATGTTTTGGGCTGTTGAAAATAACCTGTGTGCTCTCGTGCTTTCGAGCTCTCTTCCCTACCCGGAGGGCTGTAGTTGATTGATAGAGGTCTCAGGCAGAGGCTGGCAGCTGCAGCTGGACCTCAGCAGCTGGTTGGGCTGTTCTGCCCACCAGCATGTTCCTGCTTTTGGCAGACAGCTTTCTGGGGTACTGCTGTCTCCCAGCTCCCTGATGAAGCAGTGTCCAGGGCTAATGGAACTGCAGACTCTGCCTCTTGTTCAACCCTGACCAGGCCAAAACCTGTGTGCATGTTCTTCCTAGATGTGGGACTCAGAAGAGACTAGTTCTAGTGCCAGTGTGCCTTTCCTTCTGTGCTTCACTTTCCCTGGCTACAAGATGAGGGAAAGATTTCCAAACTTGTCCAAGCAGGTAATCCTGGACCAGCTGCATGCAGAGGGCCACAGTGAGGTTAATTGTGCACTGGCTTCCCTAACCTGGTCAACTCCTTAGCTGGAAAGACCTGTCTTAGCAGAGAAATTCTCATTTTCAATTCACAGCCTGCACATTGAAGCTCCAGCAAAATTTCCAAGGTAGGGTGACATATGTAAAGTATTGTAACTGCTGATTTCTCTTGCAGGTGTTGGGTTTGTTTTCAGCTCATTGCCATTAATTGGAATGAATTTTAATGACTTCATGTGGCTTAGAATTGAGGCAGTTATAACTAATTTCATGTGTACATGCCAGATATATGTGTATGAGAAATCTCATGATCAAATAGTTATTTCCTTGCAGGAACAAAAGCTGACAGTGCCAGCAGCTGCCTAGTACCAGCCTGGACTATGCAGCCTGAATTAATCTGAAGGTTCAAAACAATCCCCAATTACTCCTAATCCCTGGGACCACAGGCAAGGTCCCTCATGGTGATACATTTCAATTTGCCCTCTCTGCAAGGATGTCAGTGCCAGGAGCCACCTTTTGAAAAGGTTTTTAAGATCACTTGACAATGTACCCAAATACAGCTATAGAACCATTCAGGTTGGAAGTCCAATCATTAGCCTAACACTGCCAACCATGTCCCTAAGTGCCACATGTAGGCAAAGTAGGTGGAAATCACTCCAGGAAAGGGATGACAGCTTAGCTTTCCATGGCTATCACTTAGTGGCATCTGTGAGAGGTGGAGCATGAAGGAAAATTGCACATCTCAGCATCTCTCACAACTGGGGGCTCTTTTTACAGTCCTGATAGAATAACCTTTCCTCATATGAAAAGACAGGGGTGGGAAGGTGTCTCTGTGTTAATTTTTCAGGCTTCTTCTGTCCTTTCCTTGTGCTTGATTTTTCCTTTTCAGATGCAGGGTTTTGTGCTAATGAAGATTAAAATGTCTGTCCAACTTTCCTTGGTGCAGCCATAGAACAAGTCAGTCAGTGTCAGTTTGGCTCTGGCTTTCCTCAGCCTCTTGTGCTGACAGCCCATGGTCTCACAGAGAAGATGGGTGGCTGCTTGAAATGACCCATTTTGTCTCAGTAGGCAGAAGGTGTGAGAAGCTCCTGGATGGCTGCAGCACACACATATTCTTCCTCTATAGGAGCTCAAAGTTAAACATCCCTTTTAATAAGGATGAGGCACTTACATTTGCATAAGTGTCAGCCTTAATGGACTTTAAAACATATAAAACAGCAGAGGGATCACTCCTGTGCAATTGGAGAGGCTGGTGAGATGGGCTGAGAGGAGCGGTTGCTTGTGTCCCTGGCACGGAGGGTAATGCTTGTGATCTTCCCCAGCACTGGCACAGGAACCTCAACAAAGTGTGCTCCATAGGAGACCACAAAACAGCCCCAAGCTACACAGCCTAACATGACAAACAGCCTCCAGCATGCATGTTAAAAGAAATACCATGAAACATGGGGCTTAGACAATTTTCCAAATGAAAGTGTCTCAGTATGTTACTGGGAGGCAGTTGGGCACTGCTGACTGACCCCTCTCTTCACATGGTTTTACTCTGAGACACGAGCAGCATGATGGAACCTTTCTTTTTCCTGGGGATGAGCCATGCTGTATTATCTGGGATGTTAGCAAGGCTAAGGAGGAGTACAATTATTGTAGCCCAGCTGCTGTGCAATAATGTACTGATCATCAGTGTGATGTTCTGCTCCAGCCTGGCTTTGAGCCTGAGCTCTGAGGGTGATTTGGTCTGAATGTCTCCTGAGCAGGTTCACAGCTCACTGTATTTTACTCAAGCCTGGGGAGGACTTTCTAAGACATGTGTTTTCTTGCTGCCCTGACTCTGTGCTGCCTTTTTCCAAGCTGGAGGATGTGAGAGCCTGCAGGAGAGCCACGCTGACTTTGACAGGATGAACCAGGACAGGTCTCAGCAGGAACGGTGTAGCTGAACTCGATGTTGGTCCTAAGGCAATACAGTATAGGACTTTCTCTGAGAAGATGAGAAAGTGAGTATCCAGTGATGGCCAAGAGGAAAGGGTCTTAATGAGATGTTTACCTAATTTATCTTAGGAAAATGTTCCCACAGAGCTGCCACAATCCCTGACTGGACACTGACAGAAACCTGCCATTTTCTCCCCATGGCTACAGCTGCTCTGACCTACCACAGCCCTTCTTTGGGGATCTCAGCAGGACTTGCTAATTCTGGCTCACCACTGAGCTAAAGCAGAAATGCTGTTAGTAAAGGCTCCAGTAAATGAGAGGGTGGCCAGGGGGCTTGGATCCAATCCAGCTGTCGGTGTAGACACAGCAAATAATACATTGACTGAACTTGTCTACGTCCCTTTGCAGAGATCAGATCCTGGTTCCTGCTTCACAGCTACTAACTCTGCTCTGACAGAAGTGACTGATGCCTTTAGATCCCAGAGTCACAGTTCAGCTCATGTGCATGACCTAGCCAATGGACTGCAGCATGGTTTTGCAGAAAACCATTTCATTGCAGTATAGATTTGGTTTCAGACTCTTACATGGGAATGCAAGTGCCTCAGAAAGGTTATTTTGTAGCTGCCTTTATTTTTGTCAAAGGAGTGTTTTTTTTTTTGTTTTTTTTCATTGGATCTGCTCTGTAACAGCTATGATTATAAATCATATTTGATATAATTTTCCAATGCCTTAAAATTCTGCTCATCTGGCCCTTGGTTTAGCAAGCTTTGATCCCACAACACCCCTTATCCCTTTTCTTGGTGTCAGCAGTAGCCCCATTAGAGCTGGAGTCCAAAAGGTTAATTGACTAAACCATAATTATTGAGTTTCTTCTCCCTGGTGTGAGCTGGGGACATCCCACGCTAGTGATAAGTGAGTCCTCAGGAAAGAAAGCTGGATAGCAGGAAGATAGCTTGCTCATCGACCTAGCAGCCCTGTGTGAGGTGATAGATTCCTGCTTCTGTAAATGTTTTCAGGTTCAGCAGCCTGAATAGCTGCCACAGTCAAATCCAGCCCTGCCCGAGGTCCAGGTGTCCTGCACACAACCCCATCTTGCAGAAAACCTGGTTTCTTCTGCAAACCTGTGAGAAACTTTGTGTTGATACCCAGTGGGTCCCTGAGGCAGGACCTGGTAGGACTGTCCAGCTCAGGAGTGCAGGTGGGCACTGTGCTCCCCAAACCCTGAGTGCTCCTCTGGAGCAGTTCTGCAGAGCTCCTGGAGCCATGGTGTGGCTTAGGATGTAAGGATTAGGAGCCCAGGCACCACGATTTCCCAGAGAGGTTTCCAAAGAGTCAACAACAACTGCTCCTGGTGCATGGTGCACTGCACTTTGTGACCTTGAAATGAGAGTGTCATTGTAACCTCTCTTCTTCGGTGACAAGGAGCAACCTGGTGTGATGCTACCCTGGGGTTTGTCCCCAGCTGCTGCACAGGGAAGCAGAGGAAACGCCTTGAGCTCTGCAGCCTTTCCATGTGGAAGGGAAAGGCTGCAGAGTGAGGCTTGGAGGCTGCTGGTGGTAGGAGAGATGCTGTCTTCCTGCTGTGAAACCTCGGTCAGAAGTGGAAACACACGTGCCTGTTAAAAGAGAGTCTGTGGAAAAAAAGGAGCAAAAGGACTCTCTCTCTGTCTTTCTCTCTCTCTTTTTTTTCCTAAGAAGAGAAAAACAGCTGTCTCAGCCCAGTAAGGTACATTTGAAATGGTTTTGAAAGGCACTGTGGGGAGCTAGACTTCTTCTCTTTAACCATTTTCTGCAGCTAAATAAGACAAAGTAACAAAACCTGAAACAACAGGGAGGAAGTCCAGAGGCTTCTCACAAAGTTTGCTGGTGAAAGACAAGCTTTCCCTGTGACTGAGAGGGTAACTGCTGGCCAGAACAATCATTCAAGCATCTGAGCAAAGACAGAAGCATATGTGTGTGTGTGTGTGCATGTGTGAATCCTTTGGACAGCTTTGAGCAAGGAAAAAAGTCTCACTTTTTCTCACAAAGGCAGGAGGCAGTGTAGGAGTCAGCATCATCAAATGCTCCCCCTTCTTTCTTTGGGAAATCACACCAGGGTATGTACTTCCCTCAGAGATTAGAATGAAAATAATGGGTTTTCTAGTGAAGCCCACATGTGGTGAGGGGAGCATTTTCTATACATACATGCATAATTTTATACATAAGTACACAGCGATTTCATATATAAATATAGTCATACACCTATACATGTATGTATAAGAAATTTTAGATCATCTATTTAGCAGTTTCTTTTTGATCATATATTTCCCTCTGCTTCTTTATGTTGTTTTTTATGCTTTTGTTGCCCACTAACACATTTTCCATCTTTTCCCCAAATCAGTCTGTGTGGCCAGGTCCTGTCTTTCAACAACCAGCCCACTCAGAGACAGAGGTAAAGAAATACAGGGCTTTGTGTACGTGAAAGATTTTCTCATTTTCCTGGATAACTGAAAATAACTAGTGATTAGATTAAAACAAACAACTCCTATGCCCAACTACTGAGACTGGACCTGAGAAATGGAGGAGATTGCTGGTGTGGGGCTGTAGTAATCATAGCTTGGCATGATGGAGCACCCTTCAGGCAGAGGAAATAGACCCCCAGCTTGCTACGTGTTTTATTGTTGCGATCCCGTGGCGCTGTGTTGATTTACCACAGCAGAAGAAGCTGTGTTTTCAGATCTGTGCAGGCAGAATCAATTCCCCCGCTCTGGAGCACGGGCTGGTGCTGAGCACAGCAGGGCTCCACGCCCCTGGCAGTGGGTGGATGCTCGGGACAGCAGCAGAGAGATGGAGGAGGCAAACACAGGAGGGTGCTGGGGCTCAGGATGTGACCAGGCAAGTAGGAAACCTCTGCAGTGATTCTGGTGATGGCCATTCCCCCTTGCCCCTCCACATGGCCATTTCTGTCCCTCAGAACAGCCTGCCCTGACAGGCTTTTGGACCTTGGGGACATGACCTTGGAAGCTTAATGTTGTAACAGAGGTTCCTTGCTGATGAACACACCCAAAGACATTCAAGATGAAGTGTCCCCAGCTCCTGCCTTGTGAGGTAATGTCAGGAAAGGCATCAGAAACCAAGGTGATCAGAGGAAGCTGGGAGTGGGCAATCTGAATAAATAAGAAATTCTGTGAGCAGTGAAGTGACTGAAATGTTCTCGATCATCTCTTTCCCCCTTTCTTGTAACACTGCAATCTGAGCAGCCTTTCAGATATCTCCTTCCAAACAACAGTTCTATGGGGCAAGGAAAAATTCAGTGTCTTACTTGAAGCATTAAGTGTGGAGAGAGAGCTTTCCTGAGATGGGACCAGTGGAGTTTGCAAGTTAGCTGAAAGCACAATGAAAATGCACCACTTAGGGAATGTATAAATAATTCCATACATTATTCTATACCACATCAAAACACAGAGCCAGCCTCACACGCTTCAGCAGTTTTTGCTTCTGAGTGTTTTAAATGAGCTTGAAACCCTCTCAGATGCTTTTCTTCATAGGTGAATGGCTATCCAATGTACCAAAAGCAAAAATGTAATTAAACTTTAAACTCTTAAAATGCCAAGTACCACTGGGATAACACAGGGTAAAACTGGTAAAACACAGTAATTGTTTATACTTACTCTATGTCTAGTTACCATTTCTTTTCAGGTGTCTGCCAGAACTGCTAGCTTGGGGAAGGCAAAAAATGTAAGAATCAGTTTGTCTTTGTAAAGTCAGAACTTCAAAGCCTTCATTGACTTTCAGTGTGGTGTGATCTCATTACCTGCCTGCTGAGAACAGGGCTACACTTGACACTAGTAATGCAGAGGGGCTTCTTTCCCATATATTTCAAAGCCCACCCCTTCCTTTAAAGCCCTGGTAGTCCTGCATCCCACCTCAGAGTATCTGAGCCTGCTGTGTGCCAGGCCTCAAGGCTGCATGTTTAAAAGAGAAGAATGAGTCCCTGCCCTCTTTCTCTCAAGTCCTTTCCCAATTTCCCAGGGCCAAGGCCGCTTCAAAGGCATTGCAAACTGCCATGTCCTGGCATAAGACTAACATCTCTGGGCTATGTTGTCTGCTTAGTAGGAAGCAAGGAATAAAGTCATTACAGGAAGAAGAGCAAAGGAAAGGGCATCTGAATTACCACAAAAAGGTATTTTTTCTGCCAGGTCACATGAAAAATCATATTAAAAGTGTTACACTCAAGTGTCAGGCCCTATGTCTCAAGTGTGATGATATAGATGCGCACACAAGACCTAAATAACCCTAGTAAAATTTAAGGGACTTGTTTGAATTTATGAACTGACTTTGACAATATTCTCGAATCTCTGCTCTGTTTGAGAAGAAATGTTTGTTACATTTCCAGTTCTGATTTTAATATGTTAACTGTAAAAAAAGATGTGGGAGAGAGAAGCAAATATGAACTAAAGCCCACCTTTCCTGAGCTTTGTCTTAGAATGAACTTTTTTGTTCTGTGAAGGGGTTACTGTGTGTGCAACTGGCAGAGGCTGTGTAGGGATTTGAGGAGGGAATTTTCCTTTATATTTCTTTCGTATTGCAAAATGGACTTTACCAATAAGCCTTAGTTTCCAAGAACAAGTGTAATGCACAGGATGCCATTTCAACTTTGCCCCAGCCTGCTCTTGAGCAGATGTGAGTAAATCCAATTTTCATACTAATGGATATGTTGAGGTTATAAAACTTTCAATAGAAAACTGTGATAAACCATCTTAGTAGCAATTGTGAATCTGTGTTTTGTCAGGCTGCTGATTCTGATGATTCAGGTGGTCCCACGAGCTCCCAAAAGATCTGCCTTTGCAGAGCAAGTTCTGCTAATGCTCAGATATTTCACACTGAGTACATTGCAGACTGCTACAAGATTGTGTATCTTTGTTTTGAGGCACTGGAAAGGTTGTATAACAATCCACTCTAAAGATCAGACTTGCAGTGAATTTCTGCAAACAAGACCTCTGGAGTGATCAAAAAATTGGAAAAGACTTTTGGAAAGTTTCTGAACTTCTGCAGAGGTTTGATTAGTTCTCAAGGTGGAAGATTCCTCCCTGTGTATACACTCCCTCCCCTCAACATTTACTCTAGATCACCTCAAAGAGCTGATCACCTGGGTAGGGCAATTAAAGCAAAAGTAATCCTCTTACTCCCCCCCCCTCTTTTTAAATTGGCTTATGATAAAGCCTTGCTGTAAAGACCAATGGAATCAGCACTACACTGATCATGAGTTAATTCCAAAGAGTTTTGTGTGTATGGTTTTTTGTTTGTCTGTCGTATTTGGTTTTGTTGTTGGTGTTTTGTTTTGTTTGTTTGTTTTCTTTCTTCATTTTGCAGTTACTGGAGCTCATTTAGCCACCCAGATTGCAGACACCTACATCAGCCTCTCTGTTTGGCCTCCCTTAGCAGTGAGGGGCTGAGGTACTTCCAAGGGGGCCATTCATGTTTTAGGGAGTGCTGCTGGTGGGAAGGATTAAACCAGCTCTGCTTCCTCAGGAGCTTCTGTATAAAATAAAAATGATAAAACCACAAGGCTTTTAGCTGTGTGGTCTGGGGACCTTAGTTTAAATTTGGTAGCAGTTTGCCTCTAGACACAATCTGCACATGCTGCAGAGGCTGGAGAGTGTGTATCAGTGGTCCCTTTGCTTGATCATAACAAACTTGTGGCAATTACTATTTCTAGGTTAGTCCCAGGCTATCCATGGGGAATGGGAAGCCAATTGCTTTAGAAACCTTAGTTGAATGCTGTGGCCCAGTCTTTCATTTCCAGCTTGCCTAGGTAGAAATGAAAGAGCCATGTGCAAGAGCTCAGCATGTGCAAGGCTTATCCATTCCATGAGCACTGTGCAGCAGGGCAGCCAAAAAGTCAACTGAAAACCAACCTGCAGAAAGGTGGTCAGGCAGGCCAGAGAGAATTCTTTCCTTTGAACACTGGGGACTCTGCAGACTTCACATCCAGTGCTGTTTGCTATTAAAACAGCAAGACAGAAGACTCTCTGCCCCCTCTCCAGGCTGGGAGGCGTTAATGGATGGGTGTGAGGAGCTTGGTTTGGGGTGAGGTTGAAGGTGAGCAGTGTGAACACATCCACCAGGCTTGCTCCTGCCAGCTGCTCTGAGCCAGGCAAAGTGATATAATCACAGAGAAGGCAAACCAGGCAGGTCTGAGGAGTCTTGGGTTTACCCAGCTCTATGCATCCCCTGTCCTAGGGAGCTGTCAGGGCTGTGGGGTTTGGACTTCCTGAAGGGAAAGGTACCTCTGAGTCAGAGGACTTGGACAGTCTTCTCCCTAGGAGCAATGTTCCTGCAGTTCTGTCCCAGAGAAAGGAAGCTGGGAAAATGTCTAACATTTTAATGACTGTTTTGACTTTTCTCTAGGGTTATGGATGAAGCAAAGGCAGAACCTCCTGTCAAAAGCCAGAACCAAAAATGAACTAGTGTGTGAATACCTCAGTATCATCCCTTGGCTTTCCCAAAGGATCATATCTCCTGGGACATAATGAATTTCTTTTCTTTGCACCCATTTCCTAGTTTCTTTCAGCTCTTCTCTGTCTTTCTACTGGAATTCAATTTTCCTGTCTCTTTTCAAATTTCTCAATCCTTCCTCTTCTCTTGTGCCACATTGGCTTTCTTAGGCTTCTCTACTGACTCTACACTTTAACCATTCTTGTCCCTTTCTGTCTACTTTCTCCTCTCACCCTCACAACTTCTCTTTTCTAGCTTCACTTCAGTCTGTTGGAAATCCTTTTTCACCTTGCCCATGTCCTGCTCAACCTTAAGCCTGCCTATATAATTTTCTTCACCTCACAGATGATGACTCCTCCTTATTTCTCTTTAATTTTAGGATTTCTCTCCTGTATTTCTTTTATATTCTGTCACATCCTGAATTCGTCTTTCCTATATTGCTTCATTGCAGGGAGGTTTTGTAGACTCTTTATTGATCAGCTTAGTCTGATCTTCTCAACTTCTCTGTAACAGGGGCTAAATATATTCTATGTGTAAGGTGGGCTGGGTTTTGTATTACAATGTTGCTAAAATGCTGCAGCACCTCAGGCTCCATAAAGGTATACAGCATTATACTGTATTATGGCTTTACGATATAATCATGTTACCCAGCAGAAAGGCAGCAAAAATCTACGATTACACTTCTCCCTACGAGGTGGTGAATTGTGCTTAGGGAACCCCACAGAAAAACTGGGCTGCTCCACTTATTCCTGCTCTCAGTCCATCAGCTGAGGCGTTAATGGTTTGCCTGCAGCCGCGGCAGAGGGAAATCGCGCCACTTGTTCTGGCCAGTGACCTGCTGAGCTCCTCGTGGCCACCTGGCTGCTCTTTGGAGACCTGGCCTGAAGTGAAGTCCTGCTTGTCTGTGCTTTGAGTCTAATTGTGTTTGTTGACCTTCTGACTTTTTCTGTTGTGCAGCAGATCTAAACCTGGAAGCAAAGTGATATTTTAGTAGTCAGGCAAAAAGGGCTGCTTAGGTCCTCCCTGTGTCTTTGTGTGCCTGGGAGTAATGATGAGTGCTCTATTTTCATGAGATCACAGAATTAGCTCAAGAGGGGCACGAAATGCTTTTAGAAATTTATCTTGAAGTAGATAGCATGGTATTTGGCTCTTAATTAGTTTTTGATGAGGTTTCTGTAATGCAAGGCAGCACGGATCGATGTTTCGGGATTGTTATCATTATAGCTTATTTCATGAGGTGAAAAGGAGAGTATCCCACTTTCTCTGTTTCTCCAGTACCTTACATTCATTGCTGTGTAGTCTTTTATTGAAAAGGGCTAGAAGGATTACTTACCTGGCTTCTAAGAATCATCCTGGGCACATCAGAAACCCGTCAAGTGACAAACGTTAAAAGACGGTCTCTGGATACCCAACTTCCCAGTAGCTTTTGTGCTTTCTATCACACTCCAGTCTTTTAATCAGGGATGAAACCCTGAGTTGTGCCTCTCTGTATCTCTGTGGTTTGCTTACTATTAGGTTTGAGTGACGTAACAATTGGGCTATCCCATGCTGTTAAAATTCAGTGTTACCCTTTCAATTTAATACAGAACTTTTATGGGGGTAATTGGAAAAAGGCTCAGACACTTGATCTGCACCACATTTATGCCTTCTCTCTTTATACCCTGGAAATATTGTCTTTGTTCTGCTTTTCATCACAGATTAATTGGATCCACTTCAAGCTGTCTGTTGTTCTATATTTTCAAACCATTACTAGTAAGAGATTATCTTAAAGCACATTCTGTTTCAGTGAACTGTGTTTCAGAGACACATAAAGAACTCATGACTGTCAGTTGAAGAGATAATAATGTCCAAATGTGAATAAATACATGGATACCTATATATAAGTACATTTACCAAGGCACATATATACAAAATCAGAATTCCCATTTTCAATTCCTAATGGCACTGCTCTAATGGACACTGCTTCTGCCACACAGTTAAAAGCACAGTGGTTATTTCTGTAGTTTTTCCCCACTCCCTGATTTTATTTTTTTTTCTCTTGTTTCCTAATTGGTCTTAGTAGTTCAAGTTTGTTTCTTGCCAACAGTCAGTTTCATTTTTTATTAGCACAGCCCCTCTAATTTGTCCAATAGTGCAGCAGGAGATAACAAAAGAGTAGCTATTCTCAGTTGGGATTTGATTTCTTGCAATGTTGTGGACAGAACTGTAATTAAACAACACTTGCTGGTTGAGAAAAATAAACACAAAGTACCCAAACAATGGGTGCATGCAGTGCCTGAACACAGCATTAAGGTATTTATCTTCAAGACAATGTCTTCCAGGAGGTGAGAGTGCAATACCTGTTTTTGCTGATGATGAATGTATGCACCAAATGATTAATTGACTTCCTAAAGACACAGGGGGAAGAGTCACAAGCTACTCCTTGGTCTCTTAGCTGCGTTTATCAATAAGATCAAATTCCTTTCAATAGCTCATGTATTCTATAATCAAATTTAACATGTCTTCTAATTTCTCTTTGTGTGTCCATCTGGTACTGCTGGCTATGATTTTGGAGTAACATGTTTTGATAACAGTAAAGAGGAAGAATCTCAACTTCTAAAGGCTCTACCTGTTTAGGAATTCTGTTGTTTGGCATTACAGAAATAGGAATCAGCTACTTTTAGCCAAGTGCTTTCACCACAAAATGCAAGTTTTATCTTTTATGTCCAAGGCTTTAGGCTTACATATTCTGTTAATTTGTTCGAATGGAATATATTTAGAGGAAGGCAGTAGGATGAGAAAATCTTATTGAGATAGTTGTTTAGACAGTCAATTTTTTGTCAGATATGAGTAGATCAAGTAGCTATAAAAGTTTGGGAAAACATCTTAAAAAAACATTGTGACCTTAATGGTACTAAAATTAAATGCTGTTAAATGTAGATTAATTTTTAATGAGTGCATGAAGAATCTATCTATATATATATCTAAAAATATAATGAACTAGTGCTTTATGGGAACTACTTGGCCTAAGTTCTAAAAGGGCATGTGTACAAAGTGGTTCTTTGGGTTTTCTTTAGTATTATATTTCTTTAATAACAACAGCTTCTCTGCTAGTCTAAGAAATCTGTGAATATGAAAAGACTAACAAGCTGCTTGAAAACTTCTTGTTTTGTCAGATTATGATTTTTAAAACATTATTTATTTTTAAAATAAAGACCATTAAGATGGCTCTGGTCATTTTGGGTCTGGAATGTTATATAATGAACTGGCAGAATCAAACCTAACCAAAATAACAAGTGTTAATTAAGTTCTGATTAATGTCATGCAGTATGATTGTTATTACTCTGTTTTACTCTCTCCTCATTCTTTCCCTCATTCAAGCCCAGTCATTGAGCATATTGGATGCTTCTTCCTCACAAGTCCCAGCTAGAGTCAGGCAATAAGATAATCTATTTTATGTGAATAAGGCACAAAGACATGAACCAATTTGCCAGAGATCTAAAAAACAAAGCAGAGAAGTGAACAGCTCTGCCTACAAATCTCAGTCCCCAAGCAGAATACAGAACATGGGTGTTTGGATAGTGTTTTTACACTGCTTCAGGCTTGGAGCTATTCCATTCACTGAACACTGTGAGCTTTCAGGGGTGCTGGTTTCAGGTCCCAAAGACCACGTGCCCTTCATTAGTCTAAGCTGCAATTCATCACTGTCTTACTCGAAAACAAACAAACCCAAAGTCTGTGGTGAACTGACAGTCTGGAGCATTTCCCTTTTC
>VZRX01021890.1:138632-347573 GCA_013398075.1 Notiomystis cincta
ACCACGCGCCCTTCACATTAGTCTAAGCTGCAATTCATCACTGTCTTACTCGAAAACAAGCAAACCTAAACTGTGGTGAACTGACAGTCTGGAGCATTTCCCTTTTCACTTGATTTCCCTTTCATATTGCAAATTACCAGCATTCACAGATGATGGTGAGATTTCTGATGCTGGTTTTCTGGAAAGACATGTCTGCTTTCTCCCCCTGGCCTTGTAAAGAGGTGGCAGTGCATGAACAAGGTGTGCTTGGTCTCAAGCCAGGAAGATCAGGTGCAGGTGAAGGCAGTGCCAGACCTACTGTGGCTCAGCAAGTTGTCACTGCCCAGCTGATCTGCAGCACAGGGCTGTGAGTTCTGAGCTCAGAGCCATTCCAAGCCATCCTACTGGCTGGTTATTAACACATTTAGCTGTGCCCTCTTCTGTGAAAGAAGCTTTCAAATGGGTCCATGACCACGGATGGTGATGGGAGGAAGGACAGTAATGCATGGAGGGGCTGTAACACCCTCTCAGATAATCCACAGCTTCCTTTGCAAAACAAGTGCAGGTTTCTGCCATTCCAAAATTAAACAGGACAAGCTGGTGTGACCATATGGGTTTGGTATTGCCCTATAATACCATCATATCTCTGTTTTCTTCCTAAAATATTAACTATTTTGTATCAGCTGCAATTTCTAAAAATGTCACAGGTCTGCAGCAATCTGGTGTCATGCTACAATGAGACTTGTGTCTAAATAGACCTTAATTTCATGTTAGAGGGGCACTGTGGCTACCTGCTCTTCTGTCCTGTTGTGTCTCTGCTAAGGACACTATACTTTTTGGGAAGCTGTAGCCCAGGTGCAGATATCAGTTCAGGCATCAGTTCAGGCAGGTTGTGTGTTGAGTGAGAACTGGTGGACAGCAAAAGGAGGCAGTTTCAGTGACTAGAACATCAGGGAAACAACAGACAGGTGAGCTGTGGTGGTGGTGGTTGTGTGTGTAGTGCTTTTGTATTCATGACAACCTACTCATTTGAAAAGAGCACAGAAAATCAATCAAATTCTATGCCAAACAAAGAAATGATAAATTAATCAATAAAGCCATGGGGTAATCGAATGGTGCCCTCCTCAATTAGTCTAATAGGAAAGGAACAATTGCTGGTTCTGGCTCCTGATTTAGAATGACAGTATTTGCAAACAAGAACTGATTCATAGTTTAGTTAATTAAGTCAAGTGAACTGTATGGAACAGGATTCCACTCTGTTTTTTATTTTCAGTTAATGAGGTAAATGGATACAATTTCCCAATTTCATACACTTTTCCCAAAGACTGAATAAGAGTACATGAGTTTATAGACAGCTCTACATTGTAAAGGCAGGTCACAGAAGAGCTCTGGTCCACTTAAGTTTTTACACTTAATCCCTGTCATACATCAACATTCAGCTTCAAAACCAGTAATGTCTATTTGTCTTGTTCTAGAAATTGTCTCCTTCATCTACTAGAAATAATTCCTGGTTTCCAGATTAACTGTGTCTCAACTACCTTGAATTTAGTTCATTCAGAAATATTCAATTCTTTTCAAAAGCTGAGTGTCTGTGTTTGGGTTATCTTCACTTGTGTCTGATGCATAGTTGGAGATGCAATGGTGGGTATTTGTATCACAGAGAAAGTGCACCTTGTCTGTCAAACAGCAGGCTTTGGTCACTTTCTGGCCCAAATCTTTCTCAATTTACATGGGAGACTCAGAAATACTACTCTGTTCATCTGCCATATTCCCGTGTTCACTGTTCAACTTTTAGTACAAAAGTGATGAGAAAATTCTTTTTCCAATTGATCAGAGTTGGGGAGGAAGGGGCTGTAAAAGGAAACCCTATAGGTTTAGTGTGGGGCCATTACAATAATTTAGGGAAGGATTTTTGGATTTAGGTGCCATGGGTGATCATACACATTTCTTTGGCCTTCATCCTCCCTGAGGAGGCAGAGCAGTGGGTTTGGTTCCTCCAAAGTCCCTGAGGGCTGTAGGACTGCCTGCCAGGCCAGGGCTTGTGCATTCTGGGGACAGGTTGCTGCAGAGGAGCTATTTGGGTACTGCAAGAGACTCTGTTCTTTGATATCCTTTGAGCTCTGGGGATCCTTTCAAACAGGCAGTGGGTGTTTTGCAGTCATCATCATGGTGCTGCACCAGACTCACTGAAAGTGTTTCCTATTGTCTCCTCTTGTTCAGGACGAATCTAAGACTGGGAACCAGAAGCAACATTTGCCCTTCATCTTGTCCAGGAACTTTCCTTCCACAAAATTTTCCATTAGTTTTTTAGTTTTAATTTTTTTTCTTTTCTATGAGACTGAACCTTGAGTCAAGATAATGAGCTTCATGCATTCAAATCAGTGCTTGAATGTTAATTAGGTTACTCTTACTAGGATGATTTATTGACCTATATTACGTATTAGCAGCCCTAAGTTTTCCTACATAGAGAATCAGTGAAAATCACATTCATCATTCTTTGAGACATTGATAATCTTATTTTTTTTTCTCTCTATTTTAGGTTTGCAGAGCAGATTAATAAATAATGTAGTCTGAGGGTCTGATTGAGTAGTTTTTCAAGATGTTGAGAGGCCTCAAAAGAGAAAATAAGCCTTGATTTTTAGGTTTTCAAAGCAGATTAACAAAGATCAACTTTTGGAGCCTGATTAACTATTTTGAGCTGAACTGGAGGGCTTTCATTGATTCCAGTAGTCACTAGATGATATTAAATATATCGTACATAGAGAAGATGGCCCAGCTACTTATGTAGGAAAAGAGCTTATAAAAGCCTCCAAAGCCAGAATCAAATATCTTTGATGTTTCACAGTGTGATGGATAGCTTGTAGAAACAGAGTTTGGGCTGAGAACTTTTATTCCTGTACTTTTTCTTTTCTGGGTTTCAGGGATTTTTTCAGAAGTCTTGACACAAGGGATGGGTAAACCTAGTATTAGTAACCTTCAGATTTGTGTGTGTTTGAACATCTGACGTGACTAGAGAGATTCTGATGTTGGTCTCTGGAGTAGCCTGCAGGCCAGATACTTTCTTGTACAGACTGGGGTTATTTGTTTGATTTTTTTTCCTAAATCTAATGAAATACAGCACCATGTCTTTTTCAATATGGGGGCATGAAACTGTCATGATGCAGTCTTAGAGAAAATAAAAGGAAGTCATCTTCACAAAATGTATCCTTAGGCTTGGAGTTCCTTGCTGCAGTTGCTGTAGATGCTAGAAGTTTACCTGCATGTAAAACAGTGGAAAAAAAAATCCTTTGATGGGTATCCCCTTTGGTTTGGGAAAACCTTCAACAGGATTTCCTGGAGGCTGGAAAAATACTTGAAGTATCATTGAATGCTTGCCATGTTCTAATATGTTTCCTCAAATAGCTGGCATTGATCAGCACTGGAGGAAAATCTTGGATCAGCTAATCCCCTACTGTGCTGTCCTTGACTTATGTGACCATGCTTCCTGTGGCTACTAAGGCATTTGTGCTCATCTTCTACCTGCACGAATTTTTTTAGGGGGTTGAATTGTCACCAAATTTGGCACAGGATAGAAATCTCAAATATAGCCAGCTTCTATGTATTTTGTAAAAAGAAGAGACCTGAAAGAGGTAAAGGAGAATTTTTCTGTGTTGTCAGTGCATGATCGCAGCTTTTGCTGTAGAGTCCACATAAGAGTACACTGCTGTCATTGTCCAGGCTTGGGAAAAAGCCTCAGAGCTCACAATCCATGAGACATCAGAAAATCCAGCCAAAGACAAAGCCAACCAAACAACTCATTTAACTGCCTTTCATCTCAGTGTTTTCTCTGCAGAAATTTCCCTGAAAGAAAATTGCCATCTTTTTCTTTGGACCTGGTGAAAATGAATTCTTGGGAGAAGTGAAGTCCTCTCTCCTCCTCATGAATTCAAGGATCATTAAGCACTTTTAGCAATGATCCAAGACTGGTCTCTGCAGAATCTCCATGCCATAACTGTTGTACAGCTCAATTCTTTATTTAGGTCTGTAGGAACGGCTTGCAGAGAGAAATCAAGCCTGAAGTCCTTGCATTCAAACACCTGAATCAATAGGAAAATGTAAAGGCTTATTCCAGCCTATGGGTAGGAATAACAAATACATGCAAGGCCAGGCTCTACATCCTTTGCATCTTCTTATTCAGCAGATTCTCTGTCTGGAGTCCAGCTGAGTGCAGTGGAATCAGTCACTGCTTAGGCAGGAAGGACAGCAGGAGCCCTGCATTGGACTGACTACAAGGAGGCAAACTGGCCACAGCTCTGGGACCCAAACCCAGGCTTGATGGTGCTCCAGGTCCTCAACAAACCCAGCTGGGAGGGTGTTCCTGTGCTGACAGCCCCTCCTGGAACTGGTGCTGCTACACTGCCCTGCACTCTGTGAGCAGGGCAAAAAGGCCACACATGATTTCCCAGGTGGGAACAGGAACTTGACAATGTGGATATACATATATTTATTTTTTTCTCCCTTTAATAAAATCCACCATTTCTAGCCCTCCTTTATCTCCCTTTGCTCTCTAGTCCCACAGTTTCCATTCTAGTAAGACCAAAAGGGCAGCTAAAAGTAATAAAAGCTTTTTTCCCTTCCCCTAGTGAGTTTCCTTCTCCAGTGTGTTGATGCTCCTGATAACTGATCATGCCTTCTTATTTATTCATGAGAGTGATTCTGGCCTGCAGATGCACAGGGCTGATAGTGAGCAGCTCACTCTGGAGACAGCACTGGACAAGAACAACTCAGTGTTACACAAGGCTGGGAACATTTGCAATGAAAACACTTCTCTGGGGAGGTTGGAAATGGTGAGAAATGTTATCTGCCCAGGATCTCTGTATAAGTGCAAATGGATTGGTGTTTAGTTAAATGGGAACAGGGAAGGGGGTCTTGGTTCTTTGATCACCAGTATAGATTAGCTCCAACTAGTTATCATAAAGTAACACTGAATTTGAGCTTCATGAACCACATGCAATTAGTTATTATGTGCAAATGTTAATGAACACAAAGAAAATGCTAATGATGCTAATGACTCATGGAGGAATGGAGTGCCTGGGGGAAAGGTTTGTTTAAGCTCACTTGACCTCCTGTGCTGTGGAAGGATACTGGGCTGGACACTCTTTTGAACCCAGACTAACTGATCTTAAGTTCTCATATAATATAATGGATAACAACTTTGAATAGAAAAAAAAATCTAGTTTACTTTCATACATTTGTGTAATAAAAAAGGGAGAGAGCGAGATGGATTGGAAAATGTGCATCCAAAAAATGGCCAAAATGTGGAAGGGTTTTGGCTCTCTTCTTGAGTTGGAGATGGAGTCATTCGATTTTGTTGATGCATTTCTAGCTTTTTGGCCTTTAAAAAAGTTTCTAATAAAAATCAAATCCCCAAAAGAGAGCAGCAATTTCTCAGAGGTGGAAAATAACATCAAAGTAGAAATGATTTTTAGAGCTGGCATTTCTGGGGTGTTTAATGATAAGTCAAACTTGCCAGAACAGAGAAAAGCTGAGCTAATGCTCAACAGTCAGAGATTTGTCCCTTGACTACCACAGCTAATATTATCAACAAACCTGCATACTCCCTGCAAAGAGCAGATGGGAAAGCATCGGTTAATGGCCATATATGCAAGCCTGGGAATCTCTCTTTTGCAAAAATGCAGATAACTCAAGTGAAAATTTTTGTTCATATATATATATATATATATACTTATGAGTAACTATTAAGTGAAGGTCAAATTCATTGGACAGAATCCTTGCAAAGCCTCTTCTATTTACTGCAGAGGGTTACTTCCTTGCTGTAGGAAGAAGCCTTCCCTTCCCCATTTGGATCTACTCAAACAGCTGAGGCGTGATGGATGCAGCAATCTGGTGGTGCAATGAGTCATCAGGAGGCAGAAACCTGAATCAAGAGCTGTAGGGTTATCTGGGACAGGCCTGGCTTGCTGATGGGTAGCAGGGGATGACTTGCAGTTGGGCCTGGTACTGCTTGTATTCTGTGGACCAGCTGGAAGTCCTACTGGACACTTAGGTTCATTGCCAGATTTTGGAGAAGGGTGGCTAAAATGCTGCTGATCCCTCTAGTGCTGCACTAGCAGAAGTGAGCAGACAGAGTTCACCCCCCAAAAGACTTTAAATGAGAAGCAGAATGAGAAAAGCACAGAAAGAAAGGAAGCTGCAAGCATGAAATGGAGGAGTTGCAACAGAAGGACTTCTCTGAACACATTATTTTAATGTAGGGTCTGAATTGGTCCTCATGTCTGGCAGAGGGGTCTGTGCAGGCTCACAGCACCTCTGTGCAGGGAAAATACCAGAGCAAAAATAATATATGTAGATATTTGATTTTAGTCCAAGGATGAGCAGAGACCTACCTCCTGGACCCCTCTCAGGAAGCCTGTTCCCAGTCCTCACACGGACATTCTGCTTGCTAAAAAATATTAATGTCTTTTAAAAGAGAAACCTACCAGAGCAAAATGAGAATATGGAAAGGCCAGTTGTGAATGCTGACTTGAAACAGAGATTTAAAGGAAGCAGAGATTATTTTTGGTCTCACCATTAAGAGTGGTTTTAAGATTTCCTGTCAGTATTGGGATATGGCATTTATTAAACTAGCAACTGCTTCTGGTTTGTGTGAGGACATACTGCTGGGTTGAGAAGCTCATTAGCAATATTTGTTGAATTCATATTTATTCCCAGAATCAATACTTGTAACATACTAATTAAATCATCTGTTTAGGACAGCCCCATGCTGTACCAGAAGGAGTCCGTTCCCATCACGACACATGCAATACAGCATTTAGTTCCCATTATTATTAATGAGCACTGCAGGCTTAATTCCTGATGTGAGTCTCTGAGCAGGCATGCACAGCCTCATCTGTCTGCTGAATGTTTTAAGCAGTGCTTTTTCCAGCACTCAGGGTGCATTAACCCTCCTGGTGCCTTTGCTTTGGGGTTCTGAATGCACTTCAGCAGCAGCTCCAAAACCACTGAAGCACCCTTCATTATCTTGGTGAGCTTTGAAGGAGGGGGCAGGGGCCTTTACAAGGCTCCCAAAGGGACAAGCTGGATATGGTGGACCTGTGGGACTGTGTGGAAGAGGAAGAGCATTCAGACTTCCTCAGGCTCCTGGAGCTGAGTAATTTTAAGAGGAAGGTAGTGCTTTTCACTAGTGATTGTCTTGGCCTTATGTTAAAATAATAATTTTTTTAATAACTCCCTCTTGTCAGTATTCTTTATTGTATCATTAAACATTTTATGACTTTAATTTCTTTAGTTGTACTAGGATACAATTTTCTGCACTGGAATTTGGTTGCTGAGCTCAGTCTTTCCCAGAGGGGAGAAGATGTGCATCGGTGTCTGTAAGTCCCAGCTTGCAGCTGCAGTTCCCTTTCAGGACAGAGATTTCTGCAGCACCTCTACCAACCCTGGCCAGCAATTGCAAGAAACAGGTTCGACTTTCAGAGGTTATTAATTCATCAGCTCCAATGGCCCCCTTGCTGAAATCCAGGAAGCAGAGCTGAGTCTCTGCTGTAATTGGCAGGGGTTGGGGGTGTGTGGGAATTGCTGTTGACCTGGTGCTTTCTTCTCCCACTGCAATGCCTTGCTTCCTCTTTGCCTTTGTCAAAGTGGTGGGGGGAGCACCTCTTCTTTGTGGAATTTTGGATTTCACAGCTGAAAATTACTGCAGTAGGGATGAGTGGCCTCTTGCTCCAGGATTTGTGGCAGCTTTAAGCTTTGACTCATTATTGCAGAAATAAAAATTCCTCTGCCTGACTAGACCTTAATTGACAGTGGGACAATTTAGAAAAGAAAATGCACGTGGTTGTCATTGTGCTTATTAATCCCTCTTCTCCATCACTCTTTGTTTCTCTCAGATGCTCAAACAGGCTCTTTGAGGCTTCTCTCACTCTGGGACTTTCTGGAAATGCCTGAAGCTCTGTGTGTCTGGCAAATACCTTCCTTTGAGTTGAGGAGAAACCATGTACTACTAGAGGTGCTTGGCCCCAGAAGCAAGTCTGAGCTGCACAGATAGAAGTGGGTGCCCAGAGGGCCAAGGGATGGCACTTTGATGGTCAGAGTAAGTCTGAGAATACTGCCTGGGATGATGGTGGTGCTGGTGGTGGGAGATGAGGACATGGTGGGATTGGCTGGAGGAGGAGATGTGTGACTCGCAGGGTCTGTGAAATGGTGAGCTTCTGCTTAGGCTAAGCACAGTGCAGGCAACATTTCTCCAGTGTTACCACAGGCATGCAGTTTCTGTTCTCCAGTTGGCCCACTTGAGATCAAGAGTAACTTCAGGGAACATAGTATGGGCTATGCTGATGTACCAATTGCAAAATCCATGGCTTTTGAGTGATGGGTTAACAAGGAAAATTCAGAGTTAAGATTTTTCATCCTGTCTTTGTGCAGATTGCTAGAAAATTGGGAAAAACAGAAACTCAGCCAGAAGGGGTACAAATACTGGGGGTTTTGTTTGTTTTGGCTTGTGCAGTGCCTTTGCTCGAGGATGTTTGTGTATGTGTGCACCCCCAAACCCGTTGTGTGTTATACCCAAAATCTTCTGTTCTCTGGGGAATAAGGCCACTGCCTTTTATTAACCAGTGTGGCTATCTGTCATGAGGCCAGCTAAGGAGCTATGGGTACCTGGCCAAATTCTGTCCTGGGATTGCTGGGATTTCTATGAAGTTCATCCTGAATATCTCATTTCACCATGATAACGGCATATCAGGGAATGAGTATATTTTCAGCCTGTTTTACCTTGCCTTCACTGGCTGCTTTTTCAAATTCCATCCTATTCTTCCTCTTTCTCTGCTTTCACGTAACTCTTAATATTAAAAAAGAACCCAAACCAGCCCTGCCTGATGCAATTTGAGGCAAGACCAGCACATTTTATTAAGCACTGCAAAACATTTAGTGGCACAAGGGTTTTCATGTGTAATCAGATGCAGCAATTGGCTTGATTGCAATTGCTTCTGGGTCTGCTGCACAGAAGCACCTGATTAGATTTTAGCAGTGCTGCCAATTCCGGAGGAGCTCGCAGCCTCGCGACGTGAGCGGGCCTGGGGGAAATCATGTACCTCGTCCTTAGTGCCACCACCTGGAGAAGGGACAGAAACTGCTGTTGGGTGGGAAAACAAGATGAATTTCCAGCTCCTCTGCCTGCCCAGTTTAACACTGGGAATTGCTTCCTTGTTCTCCCTTTAGTTTCCCTGCCAGGCACTCTCTCCTCGACTGCAGAGTGCTATGGACTGTTGTGGAGTGTCTCTGCTTTGCTGTCACACCCACACCTTGGAGAGATGGATGAGCACTGCCAGACAGGGAGGGACCCCTTTTCTGACTCTCTCCCTTTGTGTGGATGGGCAGCAGGCAGCAGTGCTCACCCAAATGGAAAAGCAAGCAGAGGTGGCAGCGTGGTGGCATCAGGGCGCAGTCAAGGCTGGAGACACCTGTACAGCCCCAGGGCTGGGGCTGTGCTGTCTGCTCTGTCTACAGTAATAAAATGCAGGGGATGCTGCACATCCCCTCTGACTCCTCAAGGGGAGTCTCTTCTGGATCTCAGTAGATCTGGAGCTCTTCAGCTCAGGTGAGGGGTGAGCCCTTGAGAGGGTGTTGTGTTGTTCCCAGACATGGTAGGTCAGGTGCTACTGCACCATGCAAGTGCCCATGAGAGGGGCTGTGGCCAGAGTGTCCCCCTTCCCAGGCACTCTGGGGACTTCTGAGACACAGGGACAGTGGTGGATGCAGTCATTTCATCTGGAGATTGAGAGAAGTTTTTGAAAAGGTGTTTTTTGGCTGTGATGAAAATCAAATTTTTGTTGAATGCTTTTTCTCTGGAAAATCCCAGTTCTGAACTATCACATTGATGAATAGTGACATCTTTGATCTAAACAAATGCTGATGTTCTTGGCATTTTTGAAATGTCAGTGCAAAGCTAAAATCCTCTTATTTGACTCTTCTTGACTAAAAAAAAAATAGATCATCAAGTTGAAACAAAGTTTTCCTGTGAAACATATCACCTGTAATTAAAAGAAAAAAGCAGACTCTTTTCTTTCATGAAAGAAGTACTTTATGAAAATAATTCAACCCACTGTAGGGTGGTAAATTCAGTATTCTCCACATCTCACACTACCCCACATGTTATTTCAGGGAGCACAACTTCAGCATCAGACTTTTTACTGCCCTGGTGGAGATATTTTTAAAAACCCAGATATATACAGGTGAAATGCTCTGAAAATCACCCACCTTCTGGCTGTTTCCAGTTTGATGTTCAGAAATGCCCTGTGGCTCTGGAAGCTCTTGATGATTTCCAGCCACTGAGTCCCACTCTGGGAACTCATACCTGCCCCTGCCAGTGAAACTGATGAAAATTTTGCCTGAAGAAAGTTTGCAGCATTGGACTTGCTCCAATTTGTTTTCCATCATGTATAACAAAGTGCTTATTTACTTTTTTTTTCCCTTTGCCCAGCCTGGACAATTAAACCCCTGAGTCATTTTGCTTTTATTTCAAATCAGTTTCATTCCCTGGTTCACTGACTTGCCCAGAGTTTTATAACACTTAGATACCAGAAGGGAAAAATGGCATTAAAACCCCCGAAGATGTTGAAATTCATATGCTTGAATTTACAGTGCTTCAGGGGCTGTCCATTAATTTGATGAATTCCTTGATTTCTCTGCATGTGTGTGTGTGTTCTTTTTAGTATTTTCAGCAGCAATGGGATATATTAACAGTTGTTCACCTCTGGAGAGCAGAGCTGTGTGAAGCAGCGTGGACACCCTGAACCTGGGAGAGCAGATGAGCCCTGGCTGAGACAGGATGGCAGAGATGTTTGTGGGGAAATAGCTGCCCACATTTAGCACTGAGGGTCTGCCTGAGGCAGGTGAGATCCACATCTCCTTCACACCAAGAGAAACAAGTGAAGAGAGAATGAAAAGCTTTCTTGGGCTGGGAGCACTTTTCCTGCATGTAGCACCTGGTAAGAGTCTCAAGCATGGCAAAGATTCATTCTTTCCCCACCAACCTGGCTGCATCTAAGGATTCTGTCTCTTTCTTTCCATGGCTGGGACCACTTTCAGTGCAAAGTTATGTTACATTCAACCAGTTAGATTTTAAAACTTTCAACCTGAGAAGAGCTTGCCAGAAACATGCACAAAGATGGATGTAAGAACACAAGGATGGATTAGGTGCTCACAGCTTTACAAAACAAAAGCACTTCCAAACAGTTGCAATTTGTTGACTTTTAAGCATTTCCCATGGAGACTGAAGAGACACTTTGAAATTCTGCATGTGTGGTTGCTGTACAGCACACATGACCTTTTACTTTGCCTCCTTCCACAGGTTCTTAGGAAGGAGCTAAACTGTAAACCTTGGGATGACTGTGAATAACTTTCAGCTTTCATAGCTGGAGATTAGACTTGGAAATGAACCTTTCCCAATAAGAAGCAAATGGCAATTAAATATTCCTCTCTATTTTTATTTTATTTTTCAAAATTCCAGACGTTTGTTGGTTTCACTTTGTTTGCAAGCCTGGATCTAGAAATCCTCTTTGAGGTTTGGCCCTTCCAATCCTCCTTACAGAAAGCAGAGGCAGCTGTGATAGGGATGAGACCCAGTTTTCCACCTCTGGAGAAATCAGGTGCTAACATAAATATAGCCATGTATTAATCTCCAGAGCACCTGGGGCCTCAGTATTAGGTTTTTTTTAGTTTCATCAGTTATGTATTTAAACAAATACTCTGATTGAGGGGATGCAGTGCTCTGGGCCCAAATATTGTACAAACTCTGAACTTGTGTGGAAGTTGCAGGGGCAGACAGGCTCAGCAGAGACAGGCAAGGATCCTGGGAGCCAGTACTGAGTGTCAAAATAGGGAGCAGTCATGGCATATCTGAAATGTATTCATTCCTGGGAATTATTCCTCCTCTTCCTCTCCTGGGTGACTCTCTGTGTGACATGGAGAGAGCAAAAGAGTCTGGAGGCAATTCTGGTCCCTTGTAGCTAAAACTAATGCTACTGTGAGGCATCCATCCTCCATCGCCACTGGATTTTCAAGACAGGCTATGAGCAGTGGTTCCCCTTACATGCTGATGACCACTTTTGGAGGGGATTTTAGAGAGTGCTCCAAGCCAGTTTAATTCAGGTCACAGTTTTAAGATTAATTCAATACAACTTGTTATTGGAAAAGATAGACTTCCAAACCAACTTAACACCCTGGAGGAAAAATAACATTTTCACCCCCAAATCATGGGAACTTGAATTCTGGGGAAGTAAAGAGTGGTATCAGGCTGTTGTGCCATGTCAGGGATCTCACTCAGTTTGCTGGGTGCCACAAGTGCAGCATCTGTCACCAGCCTCCAGCAACATAGCTGAAAGGCAGGTCAACTCCCCTGCAACAGCACTCCCATGCCAAAGATTGTGCTCTTCCCCAGGAAGCACATTTCTTCTGCCTCTCAAGAAAAAGCCAGGCTGAATCCACAGTGTTCTTGACCTTTTGAAAAAAAGCAAGGAGATGAATTTTGGAGCATGGACTTGCTGCATCAGGGACTAAGCAAACAAACAGTCTGTCTCAGGGGAGACAACAACTTCCAAAGTGAACCCCAGTCACTTTGTATTTGCAGCCCACTGCCTGCACAGGTTACAAAACATGGGATAGTTCTTTCTTCCTTTGATTTTTAGACAGCTTTGGCTTTAATTCCTGGCTGTGAGCACAGCATTGTAAATATCTTGGTGAGAGCTGGGTCTACAACTACTCCCTCTGCAGTGTGAGACACTTCATTAACTGCAAGGGAAAGGCAGGAATGGTACAGGAGAGATGAGGGACAGGCCTGCATTTTACTGATGAGATTGCAATTAGCAGCTTCAGCTGTCTGTAGGAGAAGAGCTTGGCAAGTTGGGATGTTTTCAGGGCTTGGCATTAGTAGGAAAAACAAGAGAGAGAGAGAAAAAAGGAAGAAAAGGGAGAAGTCCAGGTCACAAGTATAATAGAAGAGAACATAAAGTCAGCATTTTCCATCTTGTTGTTATACAAGTATTGTCTGTGCCTGACAGACAGTCTGTGCTGCTTCACAATAGAAGTGACCCATATTACTTCTTTATTGTTTAAACAAAGAAAGTTGCCAATTAAAATATCTTGAATTTATTTCAGCATTTTGCACTCAGGGAGCTTCATTGATTGGAAGGGAAGTCTGCTCTGCTGTGAAGAAATACACTCCTTTCATGTACATCCTACTAGGAAATGTGTCAAATCACAAATATCAGATTATAGCAGAGATTCAAAAGATCATCTAATCCTATCCCTCCACCCCAGAATCTGTTCCAGGACAATGTTTTTCTACATGGTTCATAAAACCCTTCTGCAAATGTCATCACACTTTCCTGAGCTACCTAGTTCCTAATTCTCCTGATATCTAATTTAAAACTCCATTGCTGCAGCTTACACCCCCTCTTTTTGCTCTGTCTCTAATGGGTTCAAGGGGATGTTATAGCACAGAGCTGGGCAGCTGTTGGGTGAAGAGCTAGTTCTAAAGTCAAAGCAAGAGGCTTTCTCTCCTTGGGTGACAACTGTCAACTTATTTGAATACCATTACCAAATCTTCTCCCCTGTCCTCTAAGCAGTTTGGCATCCATTGTTTGAATATTCTTCACAGGTCACATTTGCTGGTTTGTGTTTGCTGATCTTTTCTGTGTTATTAGTCAAAACTGTGTGTCTGAGGGATGTTGTCAATAGATATGTGTGTGCACCCATAAAGAGCTGATTTTGATGAGTAGATGAAGGAAAACAGAATTCATTCGTGGGCAAAATGATTCAGTAAAGTGGACTTAATTCTGCAAGCTGGGAGTAGCAGACTGAGTTGTCCAGCCACTACAAGTAGTTATATCTTGCAGTATGACAGATGTAGCATGGT
Source organism: Notiomystis cincta (assembly GCA_013398075.1). Classification (NCBI taxonomy): domain Eukaryota; kingdom Metazoa; phylum Chordata; class Aves; order Passeriformes; family Notiomystidae; genus Notiomystis; species Notiomystis cincta. The sequence goes on from VZRX01021890.1 coordinate 152,527, forward strand.
TATTGATATGGCAATGTCAATATCAAGCCTGTGCTTGGCTTTAGCCATTTCAGCAGTCCCTGGTGAAGGTAGGAGTCTCTCAAGTCTCTTTTCAGAGCACATTGTCCTGCTTGTCTGGTTGGCACTGCTGTGACTTTGACCACTATCTCACCCAGCTCTTCAGCATCCCTATGCTTGCTGCTAATGTGACTTTGAGGAAATAGATTGTGAGCAGGAAGGAGCTGGAGCTTTTTGCAGGGTTGCACATTGGACCCTGGCTGTGAGCAACAGGGATCACTTTTACAGGCTGACTGGCATAGTTGTTCAAATACCATGATGGACAGGAGAACTGGCCCATAGTAATCTGGCTGAAGTAGCTCTGGAAACTCAAGACAAGGATGCAAGGAAGTCAAACTGCAGTGCTAGTTTATTTATCCAGTTTATATATTTATTTATTTATCTGTAAAAGCTTCCTTGCCCCAGCCTGGCCCAGGAACCCTGCTACAATGCAACTACTTCTAAAAGATAACATCATTTTAACATTTGCATGTTGGTAGTGTGGAGGAAATCCAGATATAGATCAGGCTCCATTGTGTCAAGTGACTGGAGAAACACAGTGCAGAGAATTCAGTGATCACAGACTAAGCATACAAAAAGGATAGTGGAATGATACATGTGAACTTAATACACAAGATATAAATCTTGCAAAGGAATGAAAGCTATTTAATGTTTACATAGTTTTGGGGAGCTTCTATGGCACAGGTTTGTTCTCAGAAGGACTCAAGGAAGGAAGATAAAGCAGCTGCCATAAATTTAGCAAATTCTAGTGGCTTCTCTATAAGGATTGTATTTGTCACAGTTAAAACTTAGATTTTAAACAAGATCAGATACGTGTACAGTTACAATGCCAATAGTATGTGGGCTGGTATTGTCATGTCTTATTGGGCAGGTATTTAGCTAGTTGTGGGTCTCCTAGAGCATATAGAACATTCCTGAAGTGGGAACTAAGAAAATAAAGTCGATTAGCAGTTGGTTTGAATCACTGCAGGGGCCTCACACGCTGCCACTGGAATATGTTTAGACCCCTGCAAACTGAAAGAAGCTGAAAAATCTCTAATGTAGAGCGAATGAGCAGGAAAGAGTTGAACTTCTTGTTTTCATTTTCGCCAGCAGATGTTTGGTTGCTGAGGCACCAGAGCAGTGGATGCTGGCAGAGGCGTTTATGGATGCCCTGCTGTCCTGTGCCAGTGGCTCTGGGGGTGCCACCAAGCTGTGCTGGAGGCGCAGCAGCTGGCGCGGCACCGCGGGCTGCTCCGCGTAATCGCTGTCGTCTGCCAGGCGGGTGGGAGTCACCACGGTCTTCTGCTCAGCCACCACCTGGTCCCTGCCACAGCCATGGAGAGGGATATAAATCAAACCCTCTCTGCAGTGGGGGCCTTGAGAAAACAAATGGATGTTTTCAAGTACAAGAAAGGAAGTGTCAGAGATGCAGCCCTGACAGGCTGGCAGTGAGCTGGGGGTTGTGGTGCTGCTTGAGCTGAATGCTGAAGGAAGTCATGAACACATGAGAACATCTCTGGGAGCATTGGAAGAGTAAGCTAAGGGTAGAGCCAGACAAAGGACACACCTTCCCTTGTTATTTAGGTGAGCTCCTGGCAGAAACAACAGCTAGGGAAGAGATGTACTCTGCCTCTGAAGACACGCAGGCCACATGCCACCCAAGAAAGTAGCTTGAAGTGAACAACCATTTACAGGTTTCCAGGAGATAGGAGACTCTGAAGCTCAGAGAACTCCTATCACATGTCTCATTTTGAATTGGTGGACCTTGACAAGCAGGTGGATCCAATGGTATCCTTGGTGTCCTTCATCCTTTTTTCTGAAGGTCTAGATTAGCTTCTTGTTTATTAAACATAGGCTCAAAGTGTGTCTGCACATTTTAGGTTAGTCTTTTCAAGTTGGACTCAAGGGTGGGAGAACAGAAAATCAACAGAGTATTGGATGTTCACACCCCTTGGCAATTTCAGGGCAGATATGGGTTCTTGGGCCCAGTACTAAGCAGGACATCCAGGACCTTTGTCTTCAAATGAAAAATAAAAGTGATAAGGAAGAATTCTCTATGGAGTGCATTTTCCAGGATGCTCATTATTCTGTGTGATGTCTGCTGCCTGAAAACATGCAAAGATTGTCCCATCCCAAACCTGGCAGGAGCTTAGTCAGAATAGTCAGTGACTCTGTTATGGATATTTCTACAAACACTAACAAAAGGCCAGGTATAGATGGTTCAACAGCAATCTGATCTACATTGAATTTGTACATGCTGTAAAAAAACCAAAACAAGACAACAAAATAAAGAAGAAAAATGTAATTTCTGTTTTGATAAATCTGCATTATTAAAGTTCCCCAGTGTAAATAACTCATGAAGCATTAATTTTTATGCCAGTCAAGGAAAATTAAGTGGCCTAATCACAGTACATGTTCACCACTTCAGGAACCACAGAGCTTTTCCTGTATTTGGTTGGAGGCTATTCCATTTGGCTGGATTCTTTTGACACTGCTTTGCCTGTGTGTGCAATTAAAAGACTTTTTTTTTATTAACCAGTTTTTACATTACACTCAGCGGCCCCGTCACACAACTAAATGACCCGTTTAACAAGCATGATAAAATCCTCATTAGGGCCTATTATAGGATTTAGTGGAATCTTCCTGCTTCACTACAGCACAAGCCTAATCTAATTAACTCTGCCACTTAATTCTCTCCCTCCCTCTTCTTGCTGTTTATTGGGCTTTTTGTGGAAAACAGATCCAAGGAACACAATTAACGTAATTTATCCTGGAAAATCCCCAAACATTAGCAAGCTACAAATGTAATTGGAAAAGGCCTCACAGAGTTCATGCATACTAGGCAATTACTCCAAAACTACAGCACTGCATATTATCATGTTACTTCTTATTATACCTTCCCAAGATGAGCAAGGAGGTAATTCTAACAAGTGCATTCAAAGCCGTAATTAAGGGTCATCTTTGGGTTTGAACAGCTTTCATGGTTAATCAAGGAAAAATGTGTGCTTTCAGGAAGGAAGCATTTTGCCTGGATGTGCAAAATGTAAAGGAACTGAATGTTGTGTTCTTGAGCTCACTGGTGTACATGCCCCTGCTCTTCAGAGCTGAAGGTGTGGAGAGCTGTTGGAACTCCTGGTTAGATACCTATAAGGTGAGGCTGCTGTCTGCATGGAAAACTTCTGTCACTTCTGTGTTAAAATAGGTGTAAAGGTGACTGGTATGGGAATACAGTCCAAGATGCAAGTGGGAGAGTGGTTGTGTGGTGGGTGATAGTGTAGAAATATACAGGTCTTGTCTAGCTCTTCATTTTAGTCTTATTTCTAGTGCTTGTATGTTAGCAAAAATGAGAAAGAAGCCAGATTAGCTCCTCTTAGATGGACAAAAGGAGATAAGCACAAAGGGTTGCCCAAGTCATCCCTTACTTAGAGGGAGTTGATTTTATGGGTATTTGCAAATAAACCATGTGTGGACCTTGACTTCCTCTTCCTGGAAGAAATTAGCCAAATCCCTTGGCTAAACTGAACAGCAGCCAAGTGTGACAAGCAAATAATTGAAGCATAGGATGAAGCAGAATTCAGTCCACATCTCCCATCTTTCTCTGAAATGACAGAGGGGAATTTTTTAGTCTTGTATGGATTTGGTCTTTTTTGAAGTTGTCAAATCAGGGCAAGCTGCCTTTTGGGCAATATGCTTTCTTGCCACTCTGAGTACTAGAAGAAATTATCTCATTTGCATTATGCAGGGAGCTGGAAAAGATGACATGACATTCCCTTGGACTTTTCAGTACTACATGGTATTAATCTTTCTTATTAACTTGGGCCTTGGTTTTTGGAAGCTTGACTCCTAGGGAAGGTCAAATCTGTCTTCCTTGAATGTAGAAAGCTTTTGAAAAATCAGACATAGTTGCTGCTGTTCCTTCTAGAAATTCTACTTTTGTTCCGTCTTCTCTAGCACAAGTTCCTCTAAGAGCAAGAATTCATAAGGATGCAACCTGAGGATGCAACCTGAAACTCTAGTGGAAAGGATCAGAAGCCAAGGCTGAGCTATACAACAGACTCCTTACCCAGGAGCAAGGGAATTATTGTGTCTGAGCCAAATTCTTTAATGAATCAATGCATTTTGAATAATAATAATAATTATCCATGTGGGGAAGAAAATCCTTAATTAGTTTGCAATGATCTGAGAGGCATGGTGTGCCCACACACAGCTGCTCTGGCATGTGAGGATCAAATCAACAAGAATGTCTCAAGCATTTTTTTATTTTTTTGGGAGACCTGGTGTCTAAAAAAATGTAATTAGCAGCGGGCAAGATGCACTGCATATTTCCTGGCTTTGTGGAATCTCTGCTGATGTGGAAAAGATTGCTCCTATCAGTTCTCACAAGGGATCTCAGGACAGTGAGAGAGGTTTGACAGTCTGGGACAGAAGAGGGACAGAGACACTGGGGGCAGGTCACAGGCATGTCCACTGCCTGGAGTACAGCTCTGTCCTCCCCACTGATCATCCTCCTGAGCATGCAGCACTGAGTCTGCCCTGGCCTGCTGTTTTGTAGGCATGCACCAGACTCAGAGCAGGCACTGTGGGGCCAAAGAAAGGCACAGCTGATGTGCTCAGCAGTAGGTAGGACTAGGTGACCTCCAGAGATCCCATTGCACCAACGTTTCTGTGATCCTCTGTATTTTTTTGCTAAGCAGGCTCCAAAACAATAAAATTGATGTGTCAATTTATTATCCTTGGAATGGGTTTAAATAAGTTGAAAGAAAAAAATGCTTTGATATTTAAAACAGTTAATACACTCCATAAAAGCAATTTTTTTTGACTTCCAGCTTTATTTTGTTTTTCAGGTTAAGTAAAATACTGGTATGATTTAACATAACAATGAGGTCACAGTTGTGGTAAGCCAATAGATTATGATAACCTGAGTGCTTTTGTGAATTCATACTTGCAGTATTTGCCTAATTAATAATTATGTCAATTAGGTTTTCAAAGGATAAAAATAATAGCCACCTTGAGTGGTTTCCTAGGGTGATGTTGTAGGAGCCGCTGTTCATCTTATTTCTACTGTACTGGGGCTGGAAATAAGAGAAAGCTTCTTGTCATTAGCACTAAGGTTGATTTTAGCAATAAAGGAAACTGGCTTATATTTTGTTTGTTTGTTTTCTCCCTGTGCAAACACAATTCCCTGTGATAACTTAGTGTGAGACTACTAAATAAACAGCTTAATAAAGAAAAGGAATGGGAAGCTTCCTTCAATGATGAAATGGATCTGCATTCACAGTCACCCTGGGATGGAGCATCATGGAGGAAAAACATGCCAGAGGATGTGTAAGTGCTAAACTATGGCAGCTTCATGCTCTGCAGTGCACTGCTGTTTGTTACCAGTAAGCAGGTGTGCTCACAATGTGATCACACCCTGGCTCATGCCAGGCCAAAAAATGTCCCAGTAATTCTTGCTGGAGTCATCTCTGAAGTGAGAAAGGAAGATGTCCTGGTATGACTGTAGAAAACAGCCCCAAACAACACCATATCCACAGCTGGGCTCAGCAGGGGTGGGCTTTGCTATGTCTCTGAAGCTCATTGCCTGCTTGGTGATTACAGCTTGGATTTTGCGTTGGAGGGGCGCGTGCCCAAGGCAGCGTGATCCGAGCGCTCGGGCTGGGATCTTCTTGGCAAGGGGTGAAACTGCCCGACCAAAACAGGGAGGAAAACAAGGAAGCTGCAAGGAAAATAGGCCACCATCCTTGTGTCCCATTCATTGAGAAAAATCTTCTGGCCAGCCCAAGCAACCCCTCATGCTGCAAGTGTTGTGGTGGGCACCAGATGTGTGCGTGAGCAGCCTGAGAAACGCGTTCTGGTGGAAGCTGCCCCTGCCCGTGGCAGAGGGCTTGGAATGGGATCACCTTTGAGTTCCCTTCTGACCCAAACCATTCTATGAGTCCATTAATAACTGCAGTTGGTGGATGGCTCTTTGAAAGGGGGTGGTCTCTGGGCTATCTGGGATTTCATCTGAAGTCAGCTTTTGACTGTTCCGGAGCAATTGGTACAGGAAACAGCAATTGGTACCAGAACAACTACAAAAAATGAAGGAGGCAACAAGCTCACTGACAGTTGGTATCAATGGCCCTCTCCCTTTAGGTAAGCACAGCCAAAAAGCCCTAGAGAGAGCTGATGCTTCCTTCTCAGGCAGAATTTCATGTCTCACTCCAAACTTTCCTCTTTATGCTGGGAACATGGAAGCATTTGGGTTTCAAATACAAGCAGAGCATAAGGGATTACTGGAAACCAGTTTGGCATTTGCTGATAGACACAGCAGCGTGATGCAATCAGCCTCTGCTGGGAGCATCACATCAGACAGCTGTGCTGGAGTGGAAGCTTTGGCTCCAGCAGGGCTGGCCTGTGGTTTGTGGATCTAGATAAGTCAGCTTGGAGAGGTTTGCCATTAACACGGGCACAGGGAAATGATGTCCATGCTGGGAGTAACATTACCTTCAGCTTGGAAGACTGAGCAGATGGAAACACTTGGAGTTAATGTTGTCAGAGCATGTGTGCTCTAAGGGGGTCATTTTCAGATTGTTTTATGCTTTTTACTCTTCTGGTCTGACTGTTTCTTAATTCAGCAGGTCAACCCCCCCCTGCTGTAACTATCTGTTCTGGTATTTTGTGTTTGGTAGACCAGACTGCTTCACTGTATCGACTCTTGTTTCATCAACAGCTTGACTGGAAAAGCTGTCCAGTCTTGATTCCAGGTCTCCCAGTGACAGAAAATCATCACAAGTGCAGGCAGTCATAGCTCTTAATTACCAGAACTGTTATGTGTTCCTTTCTTGTTACCTCTACTGCAGTCACTATTTGTGGGATTGTTTTTGTAGCAACCTACTGACTTGAAGAGTGCATTAGCCAAGTATTGTTTCCTGGATAATTACTGAAAGGAAGACAGTAGATTTGGCCTTGACCACCTCAGCTCTGAAGGCTGACAGCTTCTCTCTGAGGTTGGAAGACTGAAGGAGGGCAATTTAGTTGTATAAATGAAATTAAGGGGGACATGGGAAACAAATCTTTTGAGAGTCATGTCTGCCCCTAAAAGGCGGGAGCCGACAGTCAGGTCTTAATTTTCAGAAGCATGGACAGCTGTCTGATGAAAATGAGTTGTGATTTGTTGTTGTAACTGGAGGGTAAGTAAGTGAGCTCTTGTTTATACACACCAATTTCTTCCATGCTGACTCAGCCCAGTCTGTAGTTTACTGTGTAGGTACCTGACCCTCAGCAGGCTTTAAAGACCACATTGTTTTGGAGGACTCTGTGAGTATGTTTGAGGGAAGGCAACTGTCTGTGGAGGCACTCAAGGTAAACCATTTCCCTGTAAAGAAAATGAGGACTGATCTCCTCTGGTCTCATTTGCTGGAGAGCACCGAGCTTTCTTGGGCCTTCAGACTCAATGTGACAAGAAATTCCTCCACTGTGGAACTTCTTTCTTCTTTTTCTATTTCATTTTATTGAAAGAAAGCTGAAATAATAAGGAATTCCATTTTAACTCATCACCCCAACCTTGGCCTGACTAATATTTTTGATTTAAGGCCTCAGAGTGTTTCAGTTTTCATGATAGCTTTTTGGTTTGCTGTTTGCCAGCACTGCAGCGGGGAATGACTCATATTCTCCATACTGTGAAGGAGGGAATGCACAAGGTTTTGTTCCCACTGGCAGACCGTGGAACACACAGTAATTTGAAGTTCTGTCTCCCAAAGCAAGAGTAGATTCATGCACTAGAAAAAATGGCCAGTCAACTTTTCTGCTTAAAAATTAGCTTTTAAAGAATAAATGTACCAGTTTGCTAGGGAAAAATAGGTTTTGATAAAAACGCGAGTACCAAGAAGACTGATTTTCTTCTAAGTTAGCAATATGTCTGTGGAACCTCCAGGCAGCTGTAGTTCAAACCTTGTTTTCTCCTAAGAGAAATGAGTTCAACTACACTTCCCATGATGCCAGGTGGTGGAACAGCAAGAGCTCTTGAAAACTTGCAATGAAAGGCTCAGCTTGCTTTGTAATGAGTTTAGTGTCTATAACTCAGTTTCCCTCGTTATTGAAGTAGGTGCAGCCACTAGACTACTGGGGTACTCCAGAAGATATGGCTAGTTAAACCTTGCATTCTGTTTCTGACCTGAAAAATGCTGTTTTCTTGCCAGCACCACAGTTGGGAAGCGTGACCAGGTCAAGGGAAGGCGCCTTTAATGGTTTTAAACAAGTTGCCCTGGGTACCAGTAATGCTGTGACAGCAAGAACTTGCTCCAGGCATTTTCTCCTTCTCAGCGAGGGGGACAAGAGCCACCAGAGCTGGGAGGTTGCTCTGTGCATGGCCTGTCCCTTGCTGGGCTCTTTGCAGGGTATGAGTGTGCTGAGGCTGTGGCTCTCTGCTGGGGAGGCCACTCTGGATGATTCCTCTGGCTGAGAGTGTCACCCAAGAGACCTCCTCTTTGAGACAGCCCCAAATTGTGGCTGCTCCATCTTTTCCACACCTTAGAATGTGACTTTGCTGCCCCTAGTTTTGCTGCCTACTTGACTGGTGCCTTACATGTCTGGAGCTCAGGGTCAGCCTTCCCCAGGATTCAGCCTGGGCTGCAAAAACCAGCCGGTGTACATGGACTCTCACACACAGCAGGAAAATGTCACTCACCTCTCCCTCTACAGCCCTGCAATATAGATGTATCCTTAGTGAGCTTGCAAATCAAATTGAATTTCTTTCTCCTGCTCAAGCAATAAGGAGATTTTGTTGTTAACTGACAGGTGCCACTTTGAATTTCAGTGGTGAAGTTCAGAATGCTTTGTATGTAGGTCAAGCATGGATTACTCCATTTACAAACGTGACTTGGAAGAATCTCTTCTCAGAAAGCTTTTCTGCATTTTGAGGTATATGTAGACATTGCCACAGGCTAAAATGAATCAAAATGTTCCCAGAAACAGTGTGAATGAGGGGTCTAGTTCCTGTTTCATAACTGCAAACAATTTTTAGATTAAAAAGAAGGAAGATGCTTAAATGTCTCCCTGCTGCTTGTGTTCTTCTTCATTCCTTGTAAAACTTCTGCAGTGTAGTGGGCCTCTGTGAATTTTAACTCCCTCAGAAAGAAATGAGCAGCAGCTTTTTAATCTATCCATGCATGAGAGAGACATATGGAAGACAGAGACTATTTTGGTGGAGGAGTATCTTTTACTGAGTGCTGTTACAAGGACAGCTCCTGGAATGAGAAGATGATAGGAGAAGTGGAAATTGTGATTTCACTTCACATGAAGTAAGAATTTATTAATAAAAAAAGGGCATATTCAGAATCATCCAAGGGATTAGGGAGTTTGAGTCTCACCAATCTCATGTTGGGTACAGATGCTGGAGTTGCACAGGCATTTTTGAGGGTCTGAGCACAGATGGTGAATAAAAACATGAAAGGATGTGAGGGGCTTTGTATGCATGAAAGCTCGGGTGTTTGTTTTTGTTTTTGAGCTTTATGAGTTGGTCTAGTAATTCATTACATTGAGTTAGTCTTCATGAAATTCTGTTTGCTGAGGAACAGCATCACATTACTAAAACTTGCAACTATTTCCAGTATACACTATGTTCTAGTTTCTTGTCCTTGGACATTGCACCACTCTTTAACTGGAAGCACAGATGAATCCTGGGATGGATAACATTAAAAGACTGTAAATTTCTGGACTTGAGAATATTTAAGGACAAACGGGACAAGCCTCTCATAGGAGATGAACTATGTCTATTCTGTCCACCCAGTTAAGGGGATGGAGAAAGCCCTATCAGGCTCCTTTCAGGCATGAATTTCCAGGATCCTAGCTGAATGCCCTTGAGTAATATGTTAAGTCCTGTAATATCTGCCTTGTGAGTTCTACTTTTCCCTTCGCTTGCTATGGGAGAAAGTAGCATGAGAAGAGGCATGCTTCTTATGAGCTTCACCTTGCTTTTTATTGCTTCAATCACCCCACATCCCTTTTGGGGAAAGCAGACTGAAAACACATACCTGACACTCTCAAAAAAACTTTGAAATTGTTCTTGTTCTTGTGGGAGTCTGAGACAATTCTTGTTTTTTGCACAGACGAGATTTACAGCAGAGACATGACTGTGGCAGTGGAAAGCCTGAGACCCCTCTTCCCTGCTGAGCATCTGTTCTTTCCCCTGTTCAAGGCTTTTTGTGCTTTAGCATCTTCAGGAGCAACTGAAAGAAAGGCAATAAAACTTTGTGGGATGTGTGAAATGTGGGATTTGTAAAGCTAAGTCTGTGTGGGAGAAACACCGTTTTAAAACATTAGGTTTGATTTTCTGAGTGCACGAGATATCAGGGTCTCAGGCATCATCAAACGTGTCCAGATGGAGATATTGGGATCCAGCTGTCATTTCATTCTCGTGTTAGTACTAAGCAACTTTTCAATAAGGCATTTTGGGCCCAACTTCAAAGTATGAAAACAAAAATTAAAAAGCAAACCTTGAAAGAAAAATATTAACTCTATATGTATGAAGCTATTTACCCTTACTTATGTTTGTTTATTGCTCTTGGCAAAAATGCTTTTCAGCTGTTAAATTCATAGCTTGTTGTGTCAGAGAATTATTAGGTTTGAGTGGATCACTCTTGTCATCCACTCAGACTTCCCACACTCCAGAATCAAAGCATTATGGCCACTTTGCCTGTTTTGAATTCCAGATGTGAAATGTGCAACAAAACTGATTTGAAAAGCTCTTCTACCCATTGCAGACCTGTAGTTTCACTCCCAATTTATCAACTGACAATAGACAAAAATGCTCATTTTCAATTTGAGGAGCTCTTTCTTGTATCAAATTAGTCTGAAGATTTGGATTTTACTTATTAAGGCAGTGAAGGGAAGTTAACCTCCGAAATGCTGTGAACCTTTGCAAAACCAAATTGTGTGAACAAGCAGCTGCCCAAATTGTAAGAGGCCTCTGATGAAACTTCATTAAATAAGAAAAGATTTTATGTCTGTGAGTAGGAAAATAAACTTGAAACTCATGAGTTTTGATTCAGCCAAAACATATTAGGCATCAATCCAATGTCTTCTTCCAGTATTTGATGTCATTGAGCAGAACAAAGGAAGGGATATAATTAAAAAGGAATCAGGACAATTAAAATGAAGAAAAAACTCCCTCTGTTCACAGAGGCAGTGGCAAAAGCAGATGATTAGGTTGTTTTGGAGGATGGTTTTGGATTGTGAAAGTGAGATTAGCTATTATGAAAGCCTTGCTCTGGTTTCTAGTTTTTAGCAGTTTTTCCTCATTTCTTCCATTTTTTCTTTGCCGTTTATATGGAATTTTTTTTAAGCATCTATTATTCCATATCATCCACAAAAACAACTTGATGCATTTTACAAAAGAAATCACTTCCATAGCTCCCATTTTGTCAGAGGGAAAAAGTGTGAGAACTGAGTTCAGGAAGAAGTGAAGCCAAATTTTGTGGGCCCTATGAAAATACAGAAATCATCCATAAATTCCACTGTGCTTAGTTAGAGGCATTTATCCTCCCTGGATCCCAGTGTGGTGTTGGTTCTGTCAGTGAAGATGGGGAGGGTCTTGCCCCTAAAAAAGGCACTGCCTTGGCAGAGTGCTGAGACAGGCTGAAACCTGAGGGTGGTAGCCCAGAACTGGATTGAAGGGGACATCTGAGTTGCAATGTGTAGTGTCCAATCTCATTTTCTTTGGTATATTATACATTGTTTGGGTCAATCTTATGAAGCTTAGAAATAGTCTTATAGCAAAGCTTAGGAAATCAGAGTTTTTTCAGTGGAGTAATTAATAAACATGGATTTTTTTTCAACTCAGGCTGCAGAGTTTTTCCTGCTTTCTCCTCAAACATGCTGAAATAGATCAAAGCTCTCTTCTTTCTAGTCACAAACCTACAGCACTAAAACAAACTAGAGAATTTACCATTTAAATGTTATCTCAAATAGAACATTTTTTTTCTGTGAGATGTGGGAAACTGTTGAAATGCTAGACAGGAAAAAACCCAGACATCTCAGAGAATAAAAACTTCTGAAGGGATTTTACCATTGAGTGGGAAGATCTTCTCACCAACAGAGATATGGAAATACCCACATGTAGTTATGCATTCACTTGAATAAAAAGGAAATTATGTATTTGGAATTAGCTGCACATGGCAATGTCCAGACATGCAGGTGAAGGAGATATATGGAAATAAAGAACATTATGAGATTAACCAGAACACATCTTCAGAAGAAGCAAAGCAGAGAGAATAGATGGACTAGACAGAAGGAGCAGCAAATAACTCAGAGGAGTGGAGTTGCCTAGGTTTTGCCTGGAAACTATATTAGGGAGAAAAAGAAATCCAGTGAATCAAGTTTCTGTAACCTTGACTTAAGGATAGGAAGAGATGGAGGAATCATGACTTCCTCTGATTTTTAGTGCTTTAACAGCCATAAACATGGCTTAAAATGTTCCCTTTACACCTGTTTGGAATGTGCTTGTCTCTGAGTTAATGTTACTTTCTCAACTGATGCAAAAATCACACCAATTCCATTCCATGCCAAGCTTGAGCCAACCAAAATGAGTCACGAGTCAGTGTCAGAAAACCACGAACAAATCATTGCTCGTGCCTCTGCTGTCACAGCCTGTCTGCCTCATACCAAGGGAAAGAGAGGGACAGAAGGATCCTGAAGGGAGAATTCACATAGGAGGCAACCAGTGACATTGAGCCTTTATGTAATGCTGTGTCAGAGTCAGAACAGTGGAAAGAAATGTGACTGAGTTACACAGGACTTCAAACACAATTTTGGGAAAAAAAATTCCAATGCAGAAAGAATCGTTGCCTTTCAGATAGGGTAGAGTGTTTTAGGAGAGCAAAATTTCATAGGGTGCATCATAATCACTGCTGAGAGTAAAAGCAAACCAAGCCATAAAATTTAAACTGACAGGAGAAGTTGTGGGAGCTGCAAGGAGGTCTCCAAGCCTGCAAGACAGAGCAGTGGAATGGCAGAGAGTGGGGCTGGAGGAATGTTGACACAGGTAATCTGTGCTGTAGGACAGGGAAATAGAGGGCAGAGCTGCTGAATTGCTAAATCCAAGGAAAGAAATTTAGAGGATGCTTCACAGAGCACATGCACAGGTATGAGATGTACTTTTGGGCTGTGTAAAGAAGGGGAAAGTGCAATGATTCACACTGTTTAGGAGAGTTGCCTTCAGCTGCCTTGATATGAAAAGTTTCAGAATGGGGCTGAGAACTCTGAAAACTAGTTGGAAAGTCCTGAGGGTCTGAGATGATGCTTCTGACCTTGCCTTTACCAAACATTCCCTGCTGAGCAAATTCTAGCCTGAATCTTTAAAGTGTGGCAGTCATATAATTCCTGCTGCTCCTGATGGAGATATTCTGCTGCCTGTTCTGGAGGCAGCTCGCTGTCCCTGTCCTGTGATTTCCAGTGGCATTTAGATAAAGTGTTTGGTGCTGGGCTCTGCAATGGCCCAGAAGGTACAGACAGAGCCTACAGCAATTGCACTGGAGTCCCTTCCCTCACTAATTTATGTACTTTCATTCATGTCCAAAGGTGGGTGAAGCTGAGTCTGGCCCTTTATAAACCACCTGGAGAAAAAGAATTCTTTCTTTGGAAAAATCTTTCCTTTTATATACATGACTTTTTCCAGGCCGTTTCCTGTCTGTTAGTTATAACACTTCTGAGTGTTTGCCAAGGAGTGGCTTGCCTTGAGACATTTTTACCTGCTTGTTTGTTCTTCCTGGACAGCTCCTATTAAATTAAACCATATATTCATTCATACAGACAACATCCCAGTAACCAGGTCAATACACACTAGTCATAAATTATTACAGAATGAGTCCAAATCCATCACTGAGGCATCCATTGATTATCTATACAGCTGCTCTCTGTAAGTGAACACTTTGTATGCAAGGTCACTGTAGAATCCAGCTATTTTTAAAAGGCCGTTAATAGCAACACGGAAGCAGGCTTTGATTGAACTGGAAGTGTAATTTTCAATTAAGAGCCTTCCCTCAGTCTTCCTTCCATTAGAGTCTAATTAGATTTCAGGAAGACACGAGGTTTCAGGCGCTTCAGCCGTGCAGCCTCTCCATTAGCTGACACCATATGCTTTGCGGTTTCCATTGTGAAGTCCCGATTAATTTTCCAACGTTAATTTTAACTCTAGCTGAGATGCTTCACCAGGGACCTGATTAATGGACTAGCTGTAACCAGCCCATCCCTGCTTCTTTCTGCCATCAGTTATACAGTAATGAGGTTAGTGAACATCAGACTGATAAGTTTTTTTCTCTGCCACTCTGGGAAATGTGTATATTTCATTTGGACTGTGTAAGGAAAGGCACAGTCCCACCAGTTTGTCATCCGGATTAGTTTGCTGGTTTACAGACCCTCTCCCAAGCTACTCCTTCCTGCATTGCCTCTCTGTGACACCTATAGTACCTACACAAAGCATGGATCTGTAAATACACCTTGGACAGTAATTTTAAAATAAATTTCCCATGTTTCTTGTTCCACCCTTTTCCAAATGCTTTGCTTGATCCAGAGGTTGATGGTTTGGTAGAGCACCTCTAGTGCGAAGCCACAAACTTCACATATTCTGATATTTTTTCAGCTGAAACAAAAGCTTCTGGGACTGTGGTTGTTGATACAAATTGAAGAGTTTCTTGTCAGTACTCCCAAAAAATGTTGTTGATTTGAGTAAAGGTTTATCATAGTAAAAAAATAGACACGTGTGGTTGAAGAAGCATTAGCTGGAGACCCATCTCATATTGGTGATGAGAGGTGCAAGAGACTCGTGCTCACTGGGAGGGTTTTTGCAGTACAGACAGTGTAAATCAATTTTGAATGAGGACCAATTTTTGTTGGGCACACATCAGATATCACAAATTAGATCTTTGGATGATGGTCTTTTTTTACAGCTGTCAAACCATAGGATTTGCACTGCTGTTAAAGCAGTTCTATTTGACAGGCATTCAGGTGTGCCAAGACATGGAAAAAGGGTGTGACACAGGCAGATGGGTGATGGCACACCCACCAAACAGGGACTCTTTGACAGGTTTTGCAAGCAGCAGAACATATGTAACACATTTCTTGCAGCTCTACTTGCCATTTGTATTTCAGCCCCAATTGTGCTCGCTCCTCAGCACAAACCTGAATGATCTGCAGTAAATAAAGAATTGAGTTAGGTAAATTTTGGCTTAGAAATAATCAAATCCTCCACTGAAATACAATCTTGTACAGTGATTTTCAGCCTGTGAGGATCTCGCCCACGACCCACGGGGGGAAGAGCTGCAGCAGGGCTCTGTCTGGGAGGGGCTCTTGTGCTTCCATGGCCTGTGCTGTTGTAAAGGACCATAAGATCACCCAGGTGGTGCTTCAAGTCCATCTTTATGACATTCAGATCCTGAACTGCTGCCTCAGACACACTTGGGAGGTAAACACAGACCTTCTGTATTTAGGGGATTCCTCCCAGTCTCCGTCTTATTTCTCTGTGTGGTTTCGGCTGCCAGGCTTTCCTTTGAAACAAGACGCCGCAGTAATATCTTATTGACTAGGTTTTATAGGAAAAGAAAGAGTTGTAATAACTTTTTATTGACATTGTTCTTCCAGGGAGACATAGAAATAAATCATCAGCCTGCAGGAGTCAGAATTCTCTCATGCTTTCTGGGACTGCAATCCATGGGTTTCACAGCAGGAGTTACCCAACACAGAATCATAAAATATTCTGAATTGAAAGGGCCCACAAGGATTATCTGGCTATTTGCTGTCAAAAAACTCCCTCACCAAATGTGGTTGAAATGAGCCCAAAGGATGGAAGGGTGCTGGGTTTGCCTCTGACAATAGGATAGAACAATAATGCTTGAGAGCTGAGGGTCTCTCACTGGCAACCAAGAAACTAAGAAAGGGTTAAGCAATGAGATACCTACACAGAGAACCTAAACACAATGTGAAACTTCATGAATATTTTTTTCCATTTGATTTTAGCTCTTTGCAATGTGAATCCTGTAAGGAATAAAGGAGCTGAGGGAGGGAAGAGCGGATTATATCTTTTGGGTATAAATCAGATAAAGAGAATGATTAACAAGTGTAGGTTTTTGCTACAGTATTTTAAGAACTTTGTCAATAATCTCCCTGCTTCCTCCCTTTCCCAGCCTCGAAGCAAGGGCCTAAAATTAGATAGCTGATTAAGGAGAGCTGCAGGGTGAACTAAATGCATCAATCTTGCTTGTAATGAGGAGCATGGCTACATTTGTGCAATGATGAACCTCGAGGCCAGGGGTGGCTGGATACTGAATGTTTTCTGTATTGATCTTCCCGTGTAGCCATTACTTCCCAGCCTTTCTGAATGGCTGACTCTGATCACAGGAGCTCTCTGGGAAAGGAGGCTGCTGGGGACTGAAGTGGGTAAGTTATTTTGTTGGTTTTTTTTTCCCCAGGGTGAAAGAGTCTGAGCAGCTTTCTCGACTCTAACTTGTTTGCCAGCAAAATGGGCTGTCTCATGCCCATTTCCCTTTCACCTCTCGCCAAGAAATGTGTAGCAAAACCACACTGAAAGGTTCACCTTGCCCTAGCAAGCCTTTCCTTACAGTCTTTTACCCTTAAACCCACATCTTATGGCCCTTTTTAAAGACTAATGGCCCATTTCATGTGCCAGATGAAGAGCTTTTATTAGACAAAGAGTAAAGATGTGTCTTGCATCCCAGGAGCAGAAACCCACTAGAGGGACAAAAAGCTTGAACCTCCGATAAGCAAGAGGAAATAAAGTTCTACTAAACAATTACATTTCTAAATTAAAATAAACTAAACAATATTATTGCATATGCCAAACAAACAAAACCTGTTCTGGTCACCAGGCCAGATCCAGAGCTGCCCTTTCTCCCATAAGCAGAACCCCCTCTATTAAAGATCTCCTTATGCTCTGATGCAGTTCAGTCACATCTAGCAAAACATTTTAGGAAAGGCCTATGGACTCTCCTGGGATTTATGTCCTTAAAGGATGATTAGGAGGTCAAGTAAGTACCAAAATATGGAGGTGCAATCTTTTAAGTATCCACTTTATCTTCTGCCTTAACATGACAGATTTTCTCTGCTTAGAGTTTGTAGTTCCTGAGAGAACTTTCATGGCTCAAACTTCAATCCCTTTTGATTTAAGCCAAAAGACCAGCCTTTATCTGCCCACATTCCTGGGCAGAGCAGGAAGCTGTTCCAAAACAGATATTCCCATGATCACCCAAATAAGGCTTGGGGAGAGAGCTGTAGGCTTATGCCACCTACGAGCACTGTTGCCGGAGTGAGACCCAAAGTATTTCTCTTGTCTGTTTTATCTTCTGCTCTGCTGTTTGTGGGGAGCAGCAGTCCCAGCAGACAACAGCACAAACACAGCTAGAGAAGAAGAATTTCTCAGCCTTTTCTGAGGGCTGGGGACTCTGTGATACTGAAAAGTCACCTATGAAGGGAAAGGTATGTCCATGTAAACTTGTTGCTGCAATTTTGTTCAATTTTTAAGCTGTGCTTGGAAGATTCAGGGAAAAAGCTGCTCCTGGACATGAGTCTGCCACAGCAAAACATCACAACATGCCAGTAGACCCCAAGTGAGAAACAGAAGATCCAGGCTAAACAAGATCCCCTTTCACACTCCTCTCTCTTGTAGAATACTTATGGTCACTTCAAATTCAAGGCTGAAACCCACTGAAATCTCTGCTTTCTCCAAGAAAAAGGGCATCTACTTTCTTATACTTTCAGGCTCTAAGTGTCAGGAACACAATTCCCCTGTTTGCTTACTTCATGCCACTCCTGACTCTTGTGGTTTAAATCAGTGCTTAGAGAGAGGAAATAAGGAGAAATTCCTTAAGATTGAAGGGCTCTGTGAAGAGTAGTAAGGGGGAAAAAAAGAGATGTGTGCTTCAGTTTAGTAGTTAGTGATTTGTGTCCTTTTCACTCTTCTGTCACCAGAGGAAAGAGAAGGGGAAAAAAAGAAGAGGAAGAGAAAAGCTAATGAAGGAGAAAGTGCACAGGTCTGTCAGCTTAGACTTAAAGCTTGAGGAAGGAATTTAGTATTCTGCACAATTGCTTCCTTCTAACTTCTTCTTGCTGCAATTTCTTCTCCACTTGCTAATTCATCTTAATTATAGAATATTTGGACAGCTCAGAGCAAAGTTCTCTGTTGACAGTGCTTGAACAAAAGAAAGTATTCAGGCTCATGAATAGATGCTGTGCTGGGGAGCTCTAATTGGCTTGCTGTGACCGACAGTGCTACAGATTGCACAAGTGGGGCTGGTGGTGAGCCTGGATTTTGCACAGGTTTCCTTGATCTGTGTGTTTTCTCATGTTCTGCCATATTCTTTTACCCTCTCTATCTCCTTGCATCTTACCCTTCCTACAGGATAGAGTAACTGGGGTAAAAACTTCAGGTACGTGGAGAGTTTTAACAGGATATTTAGGAAACAGTGGAGGTTGGCTTATTCCTGAATAAACCCATATGCAGCTCTGCTTGATCCTGGAAACAGGGTATTAACAGTAATACATTAATAATATTGATAGTTTTAGTAGCTTGATTGCTACAGAAATAAGGCCTCAAGTAAGATGACATTTATGACTGGGTAGCTAAATGATTTTCACCTTGGATCCACAAAGAAAGACCAGAGGGCCAAATGGAGGGTCAGGCTTAGATCATGATGACTACAGAGCTGAGAAGGGGCATAGTCCAAAGCTAAGAAGCAACAGGGCTTCTCTTCATCTTAGTGGATATTGTGTCCCTTTGGTGGTGATGATGCTTTCTGCATAGGGCTCAGATGCCCTCTGCTTTGGGCTTGCCCATTTTCCTTGAAGCCACGTGGTTACTCTACAGATGAGTGGGAAATATTCTATTTTAAAGAGGTTATTATCTCCCAGGACAACCAAAGTGAAATTGCCACTCTCCTTGGAAATAAGCAGTGGTGCTTGAATGCTGTGCTATTCTAATGCATCTCAGTCCTGCTGGGAGTGACCTTCCAGAAACTTCTTTTCTCTGCAAGAAATCTCACCCCCAAAGCCATCTCATTTTCTGCTGTCTATCTATGCAGACCAAAAAGGAGGTTTTATTTAGGTAGCTCTCTCTTTGCACTTTAGGCCAATTACTTTTTTTGTGTGTGAAGAGCACAGGGAGGCCTCTTTCAGCATAAGAAGCTGCCTCTGGATGGTTCGGAATGGTAGAAAACAAATGACACGGTTTATTAAAGAGGAGAATATTTCAGGGACAAGTGGTCTAAACCATAGCCTGCTGCTTTTTGTTATGATATGGAAAAGTTTGTATATAATTTGTCTACCACTCTCCATCTTTTTCCCAAAATCTTTGTATTAATGTGAAAATGTTACACTTTTTCAGTCACGATGAGCCCCAGAGACAGCAATGAAGTGGAGTCTACTCACCCTGTGTGTCCAGCTCTGTGGTTTCCTCTTTCTGCAATGGGTTGGGCAGCTGGTTATGCTCCTCAGCACTCGTAGCCATACTCAGGGCAGGCACAGGAAGGCCCTCCTTGACCCCTTCTAGTCACTGAGACATGCCTGGGGTAAAATGTCAGCCAGAGCACAGGGCAGCCTGCTCACTGCTCTGTTACTCAGATAAGATGCTGTTAATATTAATCCCTTTATCAATGAAATTGGAATTTTATTTTATCAAACACAAAACCAGAAGCACCCAAAGTTTCAAATCTCATTGAAAGCCTAAGGAAGTTGAGCAAATTTAGGGCCCTCCTGAAAACCCAGCCTGTGAAAGCAGAAAGCAATGCTATTAAATTGGGCAGTCCCTTTTGCCACTGCCAAAGAATAATGTAACTTACACTGGAAATGTGGATGGGAAAATGTTTCTAGGACGTAACTTTGTCGAAGGAGTACTAACTTCTGTAGTAAAAAATGCAGGAGGAAGGGACAGTGACACATCACCTCACCCAGATGCATCCTCAGGGCAGAATCAGGTTTACCCAAACCACTACTGAGAGATGTTAGTCTATTTTGGGCCTTGCCAGCTTTTTCTCCACATCTCACTTAAATCCTCCTTGCCTGCTTTTAAGCCAATACCTTCTTATATCTACAGCAGACATGCATTTATTTATTTATGGCTCATTCTGCTGCTACCTTCAGTGCATGTAAGATCTGTTATTCTAATTCCTCTCTTTTTCAATTATTGGACTTAAATCACTTTATTTCTTTCAGTCTTTCCAAATTAAGTCAGACTTTCTAGATATCTGCTGACCCTTTTTGTTCTTCTGATAATTATCTTCAGTTAGCTAGATTACATCTTTCTCAAAGAATGCTTACCAAACCTGGATACAGCACTGCAGCAGGGCAGAGAAGGAACATTTCACACCTCTGTCCTATAGCAGTCCTGTATTAACAGGTACATTAGCACTCAGTCTGATGCTTTTTTTGTGTGTGTAACAACAGGATCCCAGGCTCCACAGAGCTGTCTGAAATGCTGAGAACCAGGAGTAAATAGAAGATGCAGTATTTAATTGTATTTTTTCACTGTTTGTTTGTTTGTTTGTTTGTTTGTTTGTTTGTTTGTTTGTTTGTTTGTTTGTTTTAATCCTGAGTGGATTAGAGAGGGCATATCTTTTTAGGTCATAATGCTCATGTTCCCATAGGAGGCTGTGAATGAGAGACAACTTGAAGTCTGGTTCAGGCCTGTTCTTATCTCTAGACACAGCAGTTGTTCAAGAGTTGTCAACAGAGAACTTTGCATTAGAATTTTGTATGTGTGTGCACATACAAAACGTGTGTGTGTGTGTAAAATGCAGAGGAGGAGTTCAATACTTTATGAAATAAGATCAGTATAGATTATTAATATCAGAATAATACCTAACTAGATAAAATATTTGAAAATATCATTGTGAGTTGGAAATGGAAATGGACATTACCTTGTAAAGGACTTTAAACTTTCTTTTATGTGATCATTTCCATATTCAACCCAAGGCACCATTTGCCCATCTGCAAGTTTGGAGGCCAGCAACCTCCCCACCAAGGGCTGCTGTGCAGGCACACAAATGCAGGGGAACTCTTTAGTGAGTTAATAAAAGACATGCACATATACAAATATGAATATATGGAAATATATGAATGTGTATGAAATTTTGCTACAAGCTGCAATGTTTTTATAGATACTATTTTCCCCACTAATGTTTAGACATGCTATAAAGCAGCAACTGGGCTGGCTATGAAAAGGTGTGAGTAGGAGGGTTACCACGAGCAAGGTAACAGCCAAGTTTTCTATTTTCCATATTATGGCAGCTAAATACTGCTGTCTTGCTGGTATTAATAGCAAATAAGCAGTAGTGTTGCTTTGTGTGCTACTGTTCTCCTAAACCTTGGTTGCCGGATACCACAATGCAAGTCACTGTTAGGGCAGACCAGCAAGGAAAGAGTTCAGTGATGTTTATCAGGTTCTGGTGGGATTGGATTCTCATGTTGCCCATGACTGTACAACACTTTGATCCATCTTGAGATGAAAGAAAGAATAGGTAAGGAAGAGAATAGGAGAGGAAATGTCCTCAAAAGCAAAATACATGTAATCAAGTTTTGCTGAGATGGGTGGGGAGCCCAATAAAGCCTGTGCTGTGTGAACTATAGATGATCTATGAGAGGCTGCAGAAAGAGGGAGGATGGGAATGACCTTTGGAAACCCCAGTGAATGCAGTGGCTGAGCAGCAGCTCCTTTTCACCAGATTGCCTCAAGAACATTTTCCTACCCTGCCTTTTCTTTTCTTTGAAGTGAGGCACTGTCAGGATTGCTTGTACTTTTTGTTTTCAGCTGTCACCCAGTCCCTCTGCAGTCAGAATTGAATTTATCAGCCCTGTCATGAAGGTACAGCCACTGAAATAACTGCAAATAGGAAAGACTTTGAGTGCTGAGGCAAACAACTTTGTCTAGATGGGCTCTCCTGAGAAACAGTGTTCAAATTCAACCAGTAAGAATTAGGAAGCTACTGAGTGGGATGGGATATTTTTTCAGGAAAATGTATCTTCCTTGTTTAGTTTGGTTTGTGGCAGATGGAAATGGATGGATGGATGGATGGATGGATGGATGGATGGATGGATGGATGGATGGATGGATGGATGGATGGATGGATGGATGGATGGATGGTGCTGTATTCACCTTCCCCATAATCTGGCTCAGCAAAAGTGTGGAGAGAAGTACATGCTGCAGTGGTTTACTGTGGAGATTTCTGTGTGCTAAAATCTTTTCAGTACCAGACTGTGGGCATGTTGTTATGCTGAGGAAATGTTTAAATGCAGAAGTCAACCTGCTGGCTGGATTTTCAGGGGACATGGCTGCAATAGCTGACGAGGCTTCTTCACCTTGAGCATCCCCACTACTTTATGATTGACTGATTTTTTTCTTTTTTAGCTTTGACATGTCAGGAGACTGGAAGTTCAGCAAAAACCTGGGCAACTGCTCTTTCTCTTTTGAAACTCCCACAAAGGAGGGAGGGCCAAATACCAGTCCCAGCCACTCTTGGTTGGAGGGTAAAGTGCAGTGACAAGGACACACACCTCCTGTTCTCCCTGTTGGTCTGGGCTTCTGTGTCAACAGGTTACAATGCTCCATTTATTGACAGCAAAGCTCAGAGAGGTATTTATTAAGGCTTTCTGTGGGGCAATGGCAAACTTCTTTTGAATGTCACTGCTGAAGGTGAGGAAATGGCAACAGGTGGCAAAACAACCCCTGAATGTATTTATTGCACGACCTGGCTGGGAAGGAGCACCCTCAGCTTTACAGCTCTTGGAAGAGCTGTGGCAGCTGCAGCTGACCTGCAGATGTTGGCCTCTCAGAGGGACCCACTGGCCACCTGCTCCAAGCTGCTTTTGCCAGGAGCTGGCTTGAAACGAAGATTCTGATGGTCCAGTGGGATGGAGGCTTTCTCCTGATGGACACCTGACCAAATCCAGCTCAGCAGGGAGTGATCAGAAATTATTCATGCTGTGCTCCAGTCAGAGGGGTGCAAAATTGTGAGTAACACTGCTGATGTCAGTAGCTGCTCTGAGGTAATTGTGGAGCAGGGAAACAGGCAGGGATTTGTCTGCCAGTCCTCTTTTTCCACTGAAGTAGCAGTGCTCAGGCAGGTCTGTGTGAAGGGGACTGCTCTCCTCCTGTTCCTTCATCCTCACTCATTCAAAGCTCTTCAGCTGAGGCTCAAAAGGGGCTGTACATTATACAAATCAGTAGTTGTGAGGAGACCTAAACAGAGCTGAGAAATGCTTTACTGCAACAGGTTTTTGTTCTTAGGATTTTTGGGGATGCAGCTTTGCTGGTGGAGAGGCCAAGATGCAGCACTGATTAAATCTTCTGCAGGCACAGAAATTTTTCTGGTTCCCTCACTTTAATGTAATTTAACAAGATGCAAAAATGTTTAATAAGCCATATGTGTGACTGTGTGCCTGAACAGCAATAAAAGGAAAGTTTTCCAGGCCCCATTTGGTGAAAGCAGGGCACTTGAGCTGTATCTCACAGATTATAAACCTATTACACATTTACTATTTTCCCCTGGAACGAGCCCAGCTCTGTGAACCTCATGCAGTGCAGAGAGTCCCATTATGAACTGTGTGAAACCAGCAAAACAAAACCATCTTCAATTGGGTTTTTTCAATACCTTCGTGAATCTTGTTAGCCATGAAATGCCTTGCATTTACTGCATACTGTGGCAATAAATACAAGCTGAAGTGAAAGGATGCAGATTATTAAACTATACTCCTTAATGGATTTGATATCATCTAATGTCTAAGTCATGCAGCATTGCTGAGATATGAAAAGCACTTCTTGATACAGCAGAGCCCTTTAAATTGAGGGCTTGATGAAGGAAAAGTCCCTCTCTGGTAATACCTATTCAGTGTCTGACAGCACAATGCCCCATTATAATGGTAGGACACACATCTTCCTTCCCTCTGTGGAACTGTGATTACCATCCTGGACTGAACTGAAGTGGGCTTCGATGATTTGGACATTGCATGCTCCTGCTGTGTTTTTCTGCTTTTAAATTAGAGTAATTTGTTGCAAATCTCTCCTACTCTTGCTGTCAGAATCCTCACATCAGAGGAGTGGCTAATTGACAATAGAGCTGATCTAAAAATTAGGAAGAGAAATGGTTGTTGTACAAGCCAGCAAATGTTTACCTATTTGGTTTAGAAGCAAAATTTTAACCATATTAGAAAAAGAGAAGGTTGTAATTGTAAAAAGTTTTTCTGAAATAAATTTGCAGGGGTGTGGGTAATGAAATGAATAACTGTCCTTAGACACAAAACAGGTGGTGACTTAGCATAGGACTGCCAGGACCATGTGCTGCTTGCCTACACTGAGGGCTCACATGACTCAGGAAGCTTTTAAGCAAGGAAAAAAGACCTGGTGGGACAGTCCTCCCACTTTAAGCCCTGGAGACCTTCTCCTTGTCACTCCCAGCCACCCCTTAGCAGAGAAGGAGCTGCTCCAGGCCCTGCTAACCTGGCACAAGGTGCAGCCCCCGGGGCTGGTGACCCTGCCCAGTGCCCACCCAGCCCAGCCACCCGGTTCTGCTCCCTGCCACCCTCCCAGGCAAACAGCTGGGTGGCTTCTGATGGGATGGGTACACTCCTAAGCTCTTGCCCCACTACCTCCTCCCCCTTTTTCAAGGCTCTTTTTTGCTTCCTTGCTGCATCAGTCCTTGCCTTGCCCCTTTACTGTCCTGCTTGTGCCTGCTGCTTTCCTGGGGGCAATGGATTGCTGAGCTGCCTTTTGCTGTACCAGCATGTTCTGGCTCAGCCTTGTGTTAGCAGGGGCAATGCACAGTGTGACAGGCTGCCTCCTTGCTGCCACTGGGGTCTTCTGGGTTGTATTCCATACCTTGGTACAAACCAGCCCTCAAGATAACAACAGAAAGTCTTGGAGTTCCGGTTATAAACTTCCTGTGATCACCAGATGCTTCATTTTTATTCCCTCACCTCCCTCTCTTCTACTGACATTTTTATGACTATTTATATACTTTCTGGAGAAAAAAGAAAAAGAAACTCAATAACATATTTTTCCTATAACTTTTTTATTAGGCCAATATTGAATTAAGGTATATTTATTTTTATTAACAGTTATTCCTACTGTTCTTTTCCAGAACACAAGAGGCACTAGTAAGTAAGGCTGTACATCAGCCCGTGACTGTATGTGCAAATGTCACTGCTGCACAGCTCCCTCTCTTGCTGTCCTCTGTGCTGTGTGTCACCTTCACACCACTGCCACCAGCTCTCAATCACTCCCCTTGACTGAGGTCAAAGACTACTTGCACAGTCTTAAGTCTTCCTGGTGACAGTCCAAGGGGCTGCACGAGCACTTGAGGCAGCCTTCCTCTCCCTTTCTCAGCCTTCACAAAGAAAGTCGCTTTTTCCTGACCTAGAGGCACTTAATATTTCTTTAGTGCTTTGCTAGCAATGGTGTCAGCTGGCAAATTGTCATGACTCATTTAGACTGACTTTGTCTGGGCTTATTTCTTCACAGACTTTCAGCACAGCAAAATCTAAGTGTAAGTTGCTACATGATTCCCTCATCTCTACCAAATCCTCAGTGGGAATATACTGGAAAGGCTCCTAAATTTAACACCTCCACCACTACTGGCTTCTGAGTCACAGCAAAGGACTCCTTGTAATATATGAGGTTAGCAGCTAGAATGCTTTATGACATACTTATATAAAGACTTTGGATAACTCATTTAGCCTTTCTTGGCTTCCACTTGCCACTCATAAAATGGACATTGTGCTCTTTCTTCTTTTTGGATAATCCACAAAGCTTTTATGGTTATTCCCTACCTATATGCTGTGCATCTCTTATGTAATTTGCAGGTTATATGGGACTGGGAGTACCTGGGGTTTCCTATGCAGTATTTTTGTGCAAATAGAATGACCAACTTTCTCCCTTAATCTCTGTGCACCAACCCATGATTTATCCTTTCGATTAGGAAAAAAAGGGACAACATTTAAAGAAGGTTATTTTCTAAAAGTGTGAATGTATTTGGTATCAAGACAATTTCCCTCTGCAGCCATGAAGCCCCACCCAGGAATAAAGAATTTAGAGAACTGTGTGCCTGAGACATCCCACCCCATCTCCATGTCAGGCATGTACATTGTTTGCCTTGTTATGGAAAAGTGACCTCCAGCATTTTGAAAGGCAGCCAAGTGTGATAATTCCTTCCCAACACCAAACATCATGGCTGTGTCACACAGAACCTGCTCCAGGTAGTGTAGTCCAGCACATTTCAGATTTCCTGTGCCACTCTCAGTCTATGTGGCAGCTGGGTCTGACAGCAGAGGCTGCCTCAGGGCTGCCTTTAGCATGCAATGAACTTGACCCAGCAGCCACACAGGAAGGCACCACAGGGCACCTGAGCAGCCTGCAGAGCAGTTACCTTGAGCTGGCTCCATCTGTGTGAAGCCCAGCCACAGCCCTTCTGAGAGGTGCACTGTCCCCCATCAAATGGCTATTTCTCAATAATTTGGGTGGTGCTTGCCTTGGCATGAAGACAGACCTTCATTCATTTCATTTGGGCAGGAAATCTATATTCTGTATTATTCTTGTGTTAATAATACACAGGGCTAAATCAAAGGTGAATTGATTTCCTGAAGCTGAACATACTTTTGGCCTTAGCACAAATACAGCCACAGTCAAAGAGCAGACCTTTCAATTTAGCTCTTCTGCTGTCGATGTAAATAAAATTGCTCATGAAGCAAATTGCAGCCAGTTATTGTCTGCATTCAGAACCATTATGTTCTTTGGAAATGGTCATTTATGTTAGACACTGGATTAAGTTTCTATGAAAGTGTGTAAGACAAATGCAAAACACAATTTACCTTGAAGGTCAACTGAATATTGGAATGGGTACTTACAGGTCATTATTATGCAGCTGAAATGATCCCAGGGAAAGGACAGATATTTGTGAAATGATACAAAACCAGAGATTCTTGATTAGGTGATAGAAACAAGAGAAAAAGCCACATGGACTGTTAATCCACAGGGCCATGGTGGGCTGAAGGTGACGTTCCTATATAATTATCTGTCTCGTGTGGGCAACACATAGGTATGGGAAAACATCCCTGAAAGACATGGTGGGGAGAGGGAGAGATCTTCCCTTTGGTGCCTCATGTCAAGAGAAGAACTTAACTCCAATTTATGCATCATTAAGGTGGGCATTTGGGTAGACAGAGCAGGAAAGTAACCCTGGGCAGAGAGATGGCATTTCTGGCAGAGCAGAGGACCCATCTGAATATTTCTCAGCATGTTTTGGTCAGCAAACTTACTGTCATCCAAGGAAAATGATCTGCCACCCTCCTTGAGGCACAGCCTCTTAGGGAGAAGAATGAGTTACATACAACTACAGCTAAAAGGCTGCTGTGAAATGCTGTCATTCTCCTCAGGTACAGTCTTTGTGCTGGCACTTGTGGCTGCATAGAAGTCCAGCCACCAAGGTTCTCTTTAGCTTTGAGTGCAAAGAACTGGGTTACTGTGCCTCCAAACTTCTCTTGGAGACAGCCTGAGCTCAGCTGGGGTTCATGCTTCCAGCCCATTTTGTGCACCCTGGTAGTGGGGTGTCCTTGCAGTGTGGGTGTCCTCAGGAAAGGCCCTGAGCTGTGCAGCCTGCATGGCCTCAATCCCATAAGATCGCTGCAGGGGCAGAGGAGTATGGAGCTTGTCAGGCAAGTACCACCTAGGAGGACAGAGTCCCTCTATATGGCAGTGCAGTGGTCCTTGGAGCACACCCAGAGGTCCCAGGTTCCTTTTAGGTTCACCAGATGGATCATCTAAACCTCTCACTATCCCTTTCACATGGCTGACCAGCAAGGAAAATAGAGCAGAGCCTCACACTCCTGGAGTGACTTCCCAAAAAGCTGATGTTGGAATAGGGAAGCTTGCAAAAGAGAGAATCTCCTTTCAAGAGCATCATTGTGAATGATCCCAGATAAGCATGCCCATAGGGATCTCTGCTGGGAGCTGCCTCTTGATGTTGGCACAGGGACCAATCCTCTGGCACAACTGGCTTGTGCAGCCAGCACTCCCTGGGTGTGCAGCCTCTGCCTCGACAGCACGGGCTCCAGCAGGTCCAGGAATGATTTACAGCATTTATTGGAGATGCATGATGGCATTCTGTTCAGCAAAAATGAAGTGCTTATGAAGTGCTTTGCTGCTTTGGAGAGAAAGAAAAACTCCCACTGACTTGCCTCTATTGTCATTGGCTGATTGCAAACTGTCTTGAATGACCATTTAAAAATCCTACAGGAAGCTGCTTGGTGCCTTTAAAGAGAGCAAAGAGAGTCCTGAAGGCTCTGAAATAGTGACTACTAATCCTGGAGTAGGCACCTCCAGAAAATGGGAAATGGTGGACCTGGCTGTCAGAAGTAATCACCTGGAAGACATATCCCAGTGCCTTTTCTAGGCTAATTGGATGAGATACTGCCATCATTTCCAGCACAGGTCTGATGTTTGATGGAAACAGCACAGCCATGACCTATCAGTATTGCTGGTCCCATGCTAATGGTTCATGGGAGAGAAAAGGGACTATTAGTGTAGCTTTGATGTATAAAGCTGGCTTCTTTTACTTCCAAGCTTACAGCAGGAGGTAGGATGGGAATTGCCTTAAAACACTGCTGGATAACAAAATAATAAAAAAACCCCAACCCTGAGTAGATTATGAGTGAATGTCCTTTTCAGTGGTGCTGTCCCTAATGAAATATAGCTCCCTCACCTCTGTCATAAGCTCCCTTTTTCTGTATGTTAACATCAGACAATCAATCTTGTCCCATCAGCTTCAGCAGTATGCAACTCCCCCAGCTCGCTGGGGAAAGGCTTCTTTTTTTATTTCCTCTTTAATTAAGCTCTGTGGCATGCTGCTTTGCTTGCAAGACTCTAAGATGTATGTATGTTGCTTCAAACAAACCATTGGAGAGAAGAGCATTAAAGACAGCCCTCTCTAACAGTGAGTGGTCCAGAGTCACAGGTAAATGAAGGCACAGGCAACAGCATCAGCAACAAAAGGAGCTAATGATATGCAATTACTGGATTTGCAAACACTCTGCTGGGATCAGGACATCTAAACACACTGTGCCAGCCTGCCAAAATGTTCAAAACAACTTTTTTACAAATGCAAGGCAAGTGGGCACTTAGTAGCAGCACACACGATATGGCAGGTTCTTTGAAAAGTATGAATGGCTCTGTCAAGCAAGTAAGAGACAGGAAAAGATAAATGTTTTTCATCCAGTTTTACTGTTATCTGCATCATTGTTCCTACAGTGTAGTCAGAGGTGATTTTCAGCTGTTGCGAACAGGTAAAACTTAGACCATTTAGGTGCACATTCATCAGGCACCTGTCTGATGATAATCCAGGTGTCTGCAGATGTGAGTTGGCCCCTCACCATTTCCCTCATTCCTTGAAGTCATTGCCCAACCCACGAACTTACTCTTTTTATTCAAAGGAGTCTGTGCCCCATTACTGCCAGCTTAAGCCTGTCTGTTAATAAAAGTGGCTGGTTGCTCTCTCAAACAGTTCACCCCATCCTTGAATTGCTTCTCCTTTCCATGTGCTGTTGTGCTGTCCAGCCTGGGCATTCATCTCTTGACTACAATCCATGTTTTTGTCCTCTGAATCTGGGCCATTTTTAGAAATACTGGCAGACATAACTACCCACTACTCACATAGCTTCACAGAGTTATCTATATTTAGACCCTGAGATATTGCTTGTGGGGTAAATAGGGCTACATCATCATAAATAGAAGCAGAGGTTAAAGATGGAGTGCAATGTTTTTGGCCTTCCTGACCACATGCCCTGGGCCATTTATTGATTCTCCTTTGGCAGAGCATAGGGACTCTTGTGACACATAAGATGCTGTGCATCAACACAGAAAGACCAACACCATTACAGAGAAATTGAAATCTAAGCAAGGAAGCAAGTAAACTTACAAGTGTCAGAGTTCAGGACCTGGGTCCTTGGTTGTTTTCCACTTAGATTTCACACTATTTATAATATATCTGTGCTGGAGATGCTATATTTTCCTCATAAGGATATGTGGGCTGCCCTACTGTCTATTTTCATCCCACTAGGAGCTCAGTGTCCCTGGGATCTTTTTCATTTCCTAAATTTGCTTGAAACTGGTGCAAAAAATTTAAACAATCTGCTGTGGAAGAGCCAAGTAGCATGGCCAATGTAGTGACTACATTGATACTGTTTCATTAGAAGTCTAGAACATGGAATAAATTACCATTTTAATCCTTGTTTTTTTCTGGTGAGGAACGTAAGTAAAGAGCAGTGCAGTAAAGAACTTTGAAGGGTTTGAAACATAAAAAGCACCTTGCCCTGTGAATTCTCCTGTTACTAGGCTGTTTATGAAAATCTTTTTGCACAAGAAAGTATCTGGTGGCTTCAGATTAGATTATACATACCTGTTAGGAATAAAGCAGAAGGGGATTCTGATAAAAAGACCAAAGGCATAACCCATAAATCAAGAAGCAAAACAAAAATGGAACCTGCTGCTGATGGAATTTCCATTGATTTATTTGAACAGCCCCAGTATGAATAATAACTTAATCTGTCTCAAGACTCTCTCCCCACAGCACACTGATTTACAGCAGCCATCCATCTCTTTTCATAATTAGCAGGCTCTGACAGTATTTATTCTTCTCTGCCCACCTTCATTACCATTAAAATTTAGACTTTCTCCCTGCTCTGGAGCAGCCAGCATTTGTGCTGGCTGGTGCACTGGGATTAGTCAACAGCTTGATTTGTGGAGGTGTTTTCTTATGCCATACCTCCTTTGCACTGGCAGGTAGAGTCTGCTGCTTACAGGAGGAAACTTTCCCAGGAATTCAGCAGAAATCAACACAGCTGTGGTATTGGGTGACAAAAAAAGAAAGAGAGGCTGTAGTGCTGAAAGTCAAGGCATGGGGCAACCAAGTCTGTGCCCCTTCAGCTGCTCAACAGAAACACAGGGAACCAGGCTAGTCAAATGATCACTTAATGGAGTAAATCAGACTCCTTTGTTAGAGGTGACTTTCTTCAATCTCAGGTTTATTTCCAGTCTAAGCTTTAGAGAACTCATGTTGTCTAATACACTGCAGAAGCTGATAAAAAATTTATTAACACTTAAAAAGCATAAATGAAGATGTATGCTTTAAATTTGGAAATATAGCTTAAATAACTGAATGTAAGATCAAAAGGTGATTTTCTGTTTCAGCATAATTACATTGATGATGTGGCATTATGTCACTTGATAGTTTGATCCAGAGTTGATTTGGTAAAGAGAAAGCAAGATTGCCTGTCCAGAATGCTAGATGGGCTTGAAGTTTCATAACTAACCTGATTATACACTTATTGCTTATTAACATGGTAAATCAAGAGATGGTGTTAGGCATTTAATCAGTATGTAATATTAATGTGAAATTAATGAAATAATTATTGACATCGCTATCTAAGTAACTATTTTTGATTATTAACTGAAATTTAATTAAATTGCTCATGGCAATGTGTAAAATAACCTCTACACAGGTTTATTGGAGACACAAATAGAACCTTCTGTTTGACACAGGTATTTTGGGGTTCAGAGTTACTTCCTTTTATCTATGGGCTGTTAGTGGTTGAGCATGGGCCTTATAATAGATGGACAAACTCGATTTTAATTGGTCAAATCATTCTGGGTAAATATTTTTTTAATTTTTCTCTCTTGTAGGAACTATTAGGAGGTGACAGGGAACCAAAGGAGTATCCTGGAGGATACACACTAAACTCATTCAGAAGCGAAAACTGTGGTCTCCCTTTTTGTAAGTCAGAGGGAACAAAGTCAAATACATCATTTATTGCAAATTCTTCTTTCTGCTTGAATGACTGTGTCCATTTTCTGGACACGGAGACAGAATACAGAGGTGAAAATGAAGTGCCTGTCTCGCCCCGTGAGCACGCACGCTGACATGTTGATGAAATTTCACTTTCTGTTCCCTGATTGTCCACCTTAATCACAGGCCCAAACATTCCAGCTTCATTGAGAAGCTGATTGCTCATGAATGTCACCCAGCCCCCAAGACTCCTGCAGAATCTCATCACACGTGCCTGTTTAGATAAACAAATATTGCTGAGAGCAGCACAATGAATGAAACCTTATTTGCACAGCTTTGCGGCTTGTGACTGAGCTTGCTGCTGATTAGGAAAGGACATGTTCATCCTGCTGAGTTTTCATAGGTGAAGAAGACAGATTCTTCTCTTTTGATAGTGCAGGTTTTCATGGAATATGGAAGGTGGGCATTTGAGAGCTTGGCTTCTCTGTCAAATTTGGCTGAAGTCAAAAGATGTTTTCAGAATTCATTGTTGGGGTGACACCCAGAGTCTGGGCCTTTGGACTGATAGTAGGAGTCAAAACCCTGCTTTCCTACATGAAATAGGCTATAATCATCCTGTATAGGTAAACCAAAGAGTATCAAGACCTGAAGCCTCATTTTGTTCATCCTGTCTCAGGCCATCATACAATAGCCTTTTTAGTTATCTTTATTATAAAAAAAGCCTATCATGTCCCTCTAAGAAAGCCACCTTCACAGCAGTTTGCCAGCAAGTTATTTACAGGTCTGTCTGCTGATTTGTGGCGTCCTTCAAGATAAAAATGGTTTCCAGTATCATTGCTCTTTAATTTTGTATCTGAGCTAGTTTAATACCACAGTGTCCTATCTTAAACATCACTTACATCCCTAATCTCATTATTCTATCACATTTCTCTCTTTAGTTGTGTTTACCAGGAGAATTGAAATAGAACATTATCCCCCTTGCTGATTTTTGGTTGTAATGTGAGATCTTTGCTGTTTGGCACAAAGTCTTGATAAAGGAACCCAGAGAAAGCTATTAAGGAGTAGTTTATATCAATGGTCAATGTCCTTTATAGTGCCACCTCTGAAAAACATCTTCATTCAATTGCCCTGTCAGGCAGCAATAACCACTTCCACTGATTTGTGGCAAAGCCAAGAAAAAAAATGAGTACTTCCTCACCTTTGTTGAGTGCATGAAAGGAATTTCAAAATGGCTGTGGGGAGCACCTGTGTGTTTTTAGCAGCAGGAAAAGATGTGTCTGTGAAGGAAGGCTCTTCCTGAAGATTGTGCTTTGCAAACATGGTGCTTACAATGGCAAATAAAACATACAGGGACTGAGGAGGATGGACCTTTGCAGTGGCACACAGGGCTGCTGGCAGGAGAGGTGATAAACGTGGGGTACAGAGGGAGCAATGTGCCAGTGGCACACCAAAGTGCCACAGGCACCCACCCCTCAGAACATCTCAGCAACATCTGAGTCTAAATGAATGGTGCATTTGCCTTACCTTTGAATTCTCTGGCTTTTTTTTTTTTTTTTTTGCAACTTCACAATTTCTTCAGCAATAAATAAACAAGTTTAAGTTTATAGAACCCTTCAGAAAGGGAGTCAGGGTCTGTGGAGGAAGACTGAGAGTGTGAAGCAGATTTCAAGGGGCAGAACAAAGCCATATGCTCATCTTCAGCAGACATGGAGAGGATGCTGTCTTGTTCTTGTCTGTTGGGAATTTCTTCTTGTGTTCATTTTTGTCAGGCACATCTGCAGGAGGAAGGAAACAGAAAAGGAGGTTCAGATGCAGAATTAGGAATTCAGACATCTCAGTTGTGAGGGGCCCTTTAGATAATCCACGTCCAGATTTTCATTTGTGTGAGTGCACAACATCCACCAGTGGCTTGTGGTGCAATGACAATACAATTCTTGTAGCTGGTCCTGAACACGCCAGGCATCACTGCAGCATTTTGTCTGTGGCTGTGTGCTTCCCAGGCAGGCATGGAAGGCACTGAAGAGAGAAAATCTCTTCTAAAAGAGGTCTCCCTCTGCTCTCATGCTCGTATGAACACACATTCAGAGTTACAACTGTCCTTTCAAAAGTTTCCGGGGGAAAGAGGCCAAATAGCATTGTTTTGGAGCTGTGCAAGTTTCTGAACTGGTAGCCAGGAGGAAGAAGCAAAATTGCTTTCCATCTCTCAAAACATACATGAGACTCTATTTCAATTCTAACAGGACTTAAAACCAAATCTCTTCCACAACAAAAAAAGAAAAATCATATTATTCGGAAAGATATTTCAGTATTTGATCTTCTTTTCTTTAGACCTACTTTGAAGACTTTTTATTAAGAGAAATTTGGAAAAGCCAGTTAACTTTGAAGTGGAATACAGAAACTCACTGTGCAAGAAAAAGCCACTGAAATGCTTTGGCCTTTTGTAAATTACAAACAATGATAAGGCAAAAAATTGGAAACCCACAAATAAATTCTTTCAGTCAACACTATGTGCCTTTTTTCCATCAGGAACTGTGTTGCCCTGCTTCTCCCTGCAGTGAAGAAGCTGTATTACTAGCCTTTCCTGACCTCTCCATAAAAACTGCTTGATTAATGGAAAGGGAAGATGAGGCAAAAGCCTTCCCTACAGATAACAGCTGTCTTCTGAGAGTGACAGGGCCCCTCCTTTTCTTTAGGCACAGGGACCTTTTACACATTGGGGAAAAAGGAAATAGATTCATTTCAAAGAACTGCATTCAGGCTCATTTAGAGTTTAACAGCCAGTGCTGTATTAATGGCTGTCATTTTCTTCCTGTGCTCGCACCTGCTGACACGGCCTTACAGCATCCTCGTGTTCATCAAAGTTGTTCATCTACCCCAGCCTGCTCCAAAATACACCCCAGAGTCCAGAGAGAACCAAAGTGATTCTTTAACTGCTGCTTGTCCCTGTGCAGTCAGGGATGTGTCACAAATGTAGTCTTACAAATGTGAAATTTAAAAAATCATGTAGTAAAGGACATTTCTGCTAGAAACAGGCTTACTTCCAGCTGAGAACAAGTTGATGGGAGCTTGAAGAATTCCGCACATTTCAGAGGGTTCTGTCATTTCTTAATTATTTGAGGTCCAAACTTAGCTGCTACACTGAGAAGTATAGATTTCCTAAATTACCAGCACTGTCCCCTGCTTAGCCATGCCTTGCCAGCAAGTAATTTCTTGATCATTTTGAAAAGAGAGGCTTAAAAAATGGTGAGAGTGTTGATAGAAATAATGACTATGAAGTCAGGATAACAGACCAGGTGTCTTGGATTAACATCCAAGACAGCAGCTGCAAATTAGGAGAAGATAGAGATGTTTCCAGCTTTATTGCTCACTCTGAAGTACCAAGAGTACTGAAAGATAGAGGAGCTTGTGCTGAGTAAATGTATGACAGACCCTCAAGTCTGCAAATGATGAAAATATTCACCAGATCTCTGAAATTTCATTTGAGATTTTCCAATTTTATGTTAGCTCTGCCCAAAATATTCTTTAGACAAACTTGTTTTCCTTTTCAAGTGAAGATTACAGCAAGGAATACATGAAGAAAAATATGGTTTGTGCAAAGGACAGGTAGAAAACATTTCCAATGAGAGGAAAATGAAGATAATGACACCCTTCTCCACCACAAATGATTCAATAAAAAGCATTTGAAATCCTCCAGCTGCACATTGCTGGAGGATGGATTCTTTGGAGTATGATACATTCCCTCTTCTGTTGAGGTCTGCTTTTGATCTGAGGTATGGAGGCAGGACATGGGACTAAGTAGACGTTTGGTTCATTGTTGTGCAGTTTGCTATGCCAGCTGTTCTTCAGTACACTGGGTTTTTTAGAAACAGAGTGAGACTGGGAAAAAACACATCCTAACATCACACAAAAGTGTAATGGATATCCTGAGTTAAAACAGAAACAGGGAAGAAAGAAGGAAAACAACTTGTG
Organism: Notiomystis cincta; assembly: GCA_013398075.1. Lineage (NCBI taxonomy): Eukaryota > Metazoa > Chordata > Aves > Passeriformes > Notiomystidae > Notiomystis > Notiomystis cincta. Next base: position 188,343 of record VZRX01021890.1, read on the forward strand.
TGTTTACTCTTTAAATAGCAGGTTAGGGAATGGACTTGAAAGACAGCTTTTAGTTTAAAGAAAAACCTAAGTCATCGATTTGACCCATTTAGTTACTGAAGCTAAATATCGACGTTCTACATTGCACTGAAATGTTATTATTGCATATGATTCCTTCACTTGCTTCTAACCTTCCAATCACATAATCCTGAAATACATCTGTGTACTCCTATTCTTGGTTTGTCATAATTTTGTATCCAGACACTGGAAATATTTGAAAGGTGAGGCCATCTCTTCCTGATGCATCTGCATCAAGGCTGCCTTCAGGAGGCACTTGGGCTCCTTTGTTTTCTGAGTGGGTGGGCACACAACATTTCCCTGGAGCATGATCCCTTGTTGTTTTTCAAGGTCATTGCAAGGGGTACCACGCAGAAATGAACCCAGTTCAGAAAGATTACAGGACTTACTGATACAGCTACAGCATCTGAGGAGAGCAGGGCAGTTGCAGCATGCAGAGAAAAACACAGTGCAGGAACCGAAATATTCAGGAAGGCAGAAAGGCTGCCAGACAATTTACAGGACAGGCTGGCCTTTCTGTATTTGCCTTTAAAGGATGGCATTCACACCATGGGGAGAGCAGGTGACATCTCACATGAGGCCAATCAGGTGGAGAGCACAGCCTTGCTCTGGCTCTGGCTGTGATGGATGAAGGGCTGGAAGATCAGGTGTCAGCTCAGACATGCAAAGTGCAGGGGGTGGCCCTGGCTTGGAACCTGTCTCTGAGGCAATCACCAACAGCACACCCACCTCTCAGTACATCACAACAATGACAGGTGGAAAATTCAGGTGCTGTGGTCTCCATTCCAGCTTTCTTCTTGTATTTCCTGCAGTGTAAAGGAAGCCAGTTTGTGAGGCACAAAAATTTCCTCAGTATGCTGTGAGAGCTACCACTCATGCCAGAAACGTGAAAACTTGCTAGAGATTTTTATTACACAAATATTTCTGTGGTGAATTTTTAGTTTTGGTATGAGAGTTGAAAAGTTTTAAAAAGTGCTGAGCTTCCACTAAATAGGAGAGTGGTTGGAGACAAGTGAAAATAGTAAGAGGAGGGGAAACCACCCATTGTGTAAACCTATTTGATATTTTTCTCTGAGGTATGTTACTTGTTTTGTCTCATGATGAGAGTAGTAAAACTGTAAGACAGAAACCTGAAAACCCATTTATCTCACAAATAAATCCTGCTCTGCTACAGTGGCTGATCTAGCAGCTAATTAAGTGGTTATGATAGTCTTCCCAACTCTCTTTTTTTGTACTGTGAACTCCAGGCCACTTTGCAAAGATTAGAGCTTTTCTGTCTTTAAATTGAAGCACAGAGACTATATTTCTGATTGAAACATTAAATTTACAGAAGATCTAGATGCCTTTTCAGTCTCTGATGCTACTTCAGCTAATCTAGGCACTTTTCCTCTCTGCATTTCATGTCAGAGTTACTAAATAATACCTTAGAAACAGAATTGCTGGAGGGTTTTGTGCACCAATTGGACAGCAAAGAAATAGAGGAAAAGTTAAACCACCTTTTTGCACTAACAGTGGTGGACATGCTGACTTTGCAACCTGACGGAAGAGCCTTTTATTCTGATATTTTGTGAGCTTTGCTCCTTGAGAAATATTTGCTGTTTCTGCAACAAGTGAAGCTCTTTGCAGGGTCCATCACAAGGCTTATTGTTGCCCACAGGCAGCCTCCAAGGGGCTGCACAACATTGAATTTCTGCCTCTGTTTCAACCCCTTTTTTCCCTCAGGGCTTTCCATCCACATGAGACTGAAGACATCTCTACGAGAGGAGGCAGACATCACTCAGTAAGCAGTCTTGGGGTGCCAAACCCAGCTCCAGGAACCACAGACAGCATGAGGCTCCTGGCAGTGAGAAGGAAAGGAGACAGCCTATTCTTGTTTTTAAAGGAAATATATTGCTGTGTTGAGAGGCATAAAGAAAGTTGGGTTTTTCACAGTTTTTTTAACCATCAGAAACTGTTGTCTGTAACCATATGTTGAACAGTCTCTGCATAACATCTTTCTACCCCTCTCTTATGTCTTCTGCTGAGGCTGCCCCACCTGTTGAGCCACCAACACCCTCCCCAGCCATTGCTGCTAACCAGAAACTCATCATGGGATGATGAGTTTCACAGACCACAAAACCTTGTGTTAATCCAGAAGTGTTGGCATGCCTCCGAGGTTCAAATAAATTCTTCTTTTTCTCCTTTCCTCACCAAAATTTTGGCCTGAATGAGAATGCAGAGAAAGAAATGTAGGCCTATTACAGCAGATGCAATGCTTAGTTTTGAACTAAGGCCACTAAAGATGGAGTACTTCTCCTTCTTCCTCTACAAGCAGAGTGAATTTTCCTTTTTTTCCAGCTCAAGGCAAATATTCTTTTAAAGTTGTATTCAAATTATCTTGTTCCTCTTGTAGGCCTGAGTAGAGGAGGGAGAAAGAGAGTTGACACAAAAAACTAAAGAAATGTTGGAACAGGAAAACGAAATTTTAGGGTAGCTTGCCATGCCCTGTTCATGCTTCTGCTCTCTATGAGCAGAAATTATCCTTAACTTGGAAGCTGTCCTGTCCAGTTTTCTTTTCCTATATATTGATTTCTCACCCTCTAACTGCAGCCATCCAATGAGTAAGGAACACATTTGTGTGTCCCCTCATACCAGTCCACGTGGGACTGCAGCCCCTCCTCACAGCTGGGCTTAGTCACCATCCCTGGCTGTGTTCAAAGCTGGGCTGGATGGGGTCCTGGGCAACCTGGTCTTGTGGAAGGTGTCTGCCCATGGCAAGGGGGTTGGAATGAGATGATCTTTAAGTTCCCTTCCAACCCAAAGCATTCTGTGACTCTGTGCCAGCTGTGGGGGGAAATCTTGCACTGCAGGGTCATGTCTTGCACACTTGCAGCCATGTTAATGCCCAGTACTGCACAAGAGCTGCTGAAGGCATTTCATCCCTGTCAATCACCTGCAACAGCAACAGTTTGGAGGCTGGAGATGCTCTGAGAATTCCAGATCCGTGCCTGGTGATCACCAGCAGGCTTCAGGGGCACAGGCTTTACTTGTTTCCCAGTAAACCCTACTTACCTGTAGGTAAGAGAGAGAAAGAATACCAAGCAATTTAAGGATGTTTCCTCTGGCTGGCAGAGGCTTTGGGAAGCCAGGCAATTGGTACTGTGCTCAAAGGCTGCTCATCTTGCCAGCCCATCTCCAGCTACCTCTCCAGAAAGGCTTGGTCTGCTGTACTACCTGAGTCAAGTTTGCAGCCTTCTAGAAATGTATCCCATGCCCAGAAACATTTGAAATGGCTGCAAACATCTATGTTTATTACTGAATTGAACCTAGAAATCTTGCTTGTCATAATTTAATCTTCTATTTTCTGCACAACTTTGAATTTTTTGGAGACTGTTGTACATCTCCTCACTTGACTAAGAAAACTCTTCTTTCAGATTTTCCTCACAGCTCATGTTTTCAAGTCCACTCTTAGGCTCTTATTTCCCGTTTCTTCAGTCAGTTCACTTTTCGTCTTCTTTTAAAGATGTTCCAGACTGGACATGATGCACCACCTTCTGCTTTCATGCCAGAAAGAAGAAATTATTCTTCCCTTTTCTGTCTTTCATGTGACCTTCCCCTTATATATTTATCTCAGACTAAATCTTTTTTTCCTGTATGACATTATTGAATTTAGCTTTGTGGTCCCACCTAACTTGCAGATCCAGTTGTGACTGCTCCAACAGACCCCCAGATTTTTTCATTGTCTTTGAGTTATTTTTCTGCCTCTATTTCTCCACTAATTGCATGAGAATTTTGACAGTGATCCATTCCTCCAGAGTGCTGGCAGCCCCTTCCAGCCCAATATCACTGCAAATTCAATAAGTAGCACAACTACTCCTTCAGCCAGGTCATTAATATAGAATAGAATAGGACTGGACTGTTTGACCCTGAAGAGTTACTTTTCCAAAAAGTTTTGTACCTTTCCATAATCATAATCATCAATAACAAAGTTTTAGCATCAGTTGATTTGCACTTATATTGGGGGAAAAACCCCTCCTCTGTTTTTCCCTGTGGATTATCCAGGAGCTGCACTCCAAGCTTAGCACGGCTCTTTCTGGTGGGTGTTGCAGAAATCACACACATTGAACTGAACATGCCCTTTATTTACTTGCCTGGCAGCATCCCCTGCACCTCTGCTGTATTTCACACAGTAGGAGGCCAGCCTGGACTTTCCAAGGTCAATCTTGCTGCTGAAGACCAATGGCTCTCCTGCTGGGGAGGTGTCACAAGTCGAGTTCGTAGCAATGCAAACTTGTCAACTGCTGAGGAGGCTCTGGCAGTTTAAGTGCATTTGACCGGTGAAGACCCTCAGTGCCTCAAATTCATTTACTTCTCTGCAGGGGGTAATAAGGAGAAAGAGGATGAGACAGATGCAAGTGAAAGGATCTGTGAAATTGTCAGTCCTCTTATCAAAAAGGCAACAGGAGCATAAACTGTCTCTTGGAAGTACATACCAGCAGGCTTAACCTGCACTCTTGGATCTCAGCACAACAAGTTGCTAGGGAAATCAGGATCTGACCTGAATTAATCTCCTATGCAGACAAAAAGTCTGTGTGAGGCACCTGGGGCTTGCATTTACACCCTCTAGAGTCTACTGCTGATGAATTAATTGGGACGACAAAAAAAATTAAAGACCTCAGTTTCAAAATAGATGAAAAAATAACTTCAGCACTGATTTATTGAGAAAAGGGTTTGGGGACTGAGGGGCCATGGAAATGGGCCAGTGGGAAGGGCTGTCACAGGGTGAATGAACACGGGGCACCATGTAAGAGCTGTCTGCCATGGGGCTGTTCGAAAGCAGGAGAGATGCACAAAGGTGTCATTGTGCTGGAGTCAAGAAGCCCTGCCTTGTGACTTTTTGGTGGCAATTAGCTTCACCCAATCAGCCTCTTAATTAGTGCAGTTATTTTGGTCATGGGACAAATTTAGATGTCTCTCCATTGACCTCCACTGCGCAGTAGAGAAATGGAGAGGTGATCAACCATGCTCATTATTGAATTTATATATATCAAAAGAGCTTTGTACAGGTGTTCAGTATTTTACAGAGGTGCAAACTGTTGCAGGACTCAATAAGGAGCTTACCCAAGTTTTCCAGTGGAGCAGCATCAAAGTCAAGGCTTAGAATCAAGGTCCCTGTATTCTGGCTCATCTTCGTAAGAACAAAAATTCTTCTCCAAAACTGAAAGGATATGAGCACAACAGGTTCTTCCCAGGTCACATTCTGTTGTAGGATGCCATGAAGTCTTCTGAATTCTGTGTTACTGCAATTATATTTTCTGTATGTGTTAATTTTAGGTTGTTTTATGGCTTTAGCAAAATATTTTATCGCATATTTAGTTTTAAGCATATGCTCTAGAACCTTAAATACATTTAAATCTCATGTTCAAAGTTAAGGAGATACAGAGATGGACATATATGCACTAAACTTTCAGTAAGTTTGTGACTGTTTTGCCAAAGTAAGATGTACATAAATGAGAATAATATTATTTTACATATTATTTCAATAATTATGATTCTAGTGGATTATAGCAGAGGAGTATAGCAGGAGCTGGCTCTACTCTTCAGTGTTTCTCAGACCTGTGCAGTCTCAGGCACCAGGCAGGAGGCTCACTCCCTGACTCACCGGCATTCCATGCATTCCATGCAGCTTTGGCTCCCTGGGGCTTGAGATTTGACGTCTGATCCACTGGCATGGCACAGGTGGGCCTGAAATGGGGAATGTCATGATGCCCTGCCAGTGATGTCACAGGGAGTCATCACAATCTTTTAAACTTCCTAAACTTTTAGAGAAAGATTGTGATCCTCATACATCCTAGATTTACCACTCTCATGTGACCCTGATGTAGCAGGATCCACATTATGGCAAAGACATTAGAAGTATATTTAATGATCAAATCTACCTCTGTGGGAAAGGGGAGAGCTGAGCAACCCCAACAAGGCATTGCATCCTGAGTTCCAGATGGAGAAGGGCCTAATTGCCTCCAGTTGTTATGGCTTTGGCTCAGTACTCTGTGTCTGCCTCAGCCTAGATGGATGAATTTGCTTTCCAGGGAAACACAGTTCTGGCTCTGGAGAACTCTTTTTTCTTAAGGTCTCATTTTAGGCTGTAGTCAATAAGTGGTTGAAATACGTGTCTATTTAATGATGGTGAAAATGGAAGGTGGCCAGTAAAGCAATTGTAATTGTGTTTAATGCTGAGACAATGAACCTAGTTAAGATTCAATTTGGTCTTCCTCTTTATTCCCCTGTTCCAGTAATAAATGGTTAATTCTCAGTTTCAAAGGCTCGGTGTAATTTGTCAGCTTGTAGAAATCACAGTGATCACCATATTGTCAGTAAGAAGTTTGACTCCATTGTTTTCACAGATGAAAATATTTGTTCTTATAGACAATGCTGAGCAATCTCCTGACTTGAGCTACCAAGCCACAGCCTGTCCCCTCCTGTTTGGGCAGGTGGGGGCTGACAGGACATGCCTGAACAGAGCTTCCCACATGCCTCAGCTCTGTGTTGATGTGACCCCTTCTCCTCTGCCACCAGGAGGTTCCTGGCAGGGCAAAGACTCAGACCAGACCTATCCCATCCCTGTGAGGCAGTGGGACCCCCCAGTAAGGTCCCATTTGAGCCCCCATTTGAACAGGTCTTTAGCTAGATTTGTTCTCAAAACATTTCTATTGCCAAAAGCCCTGCAACTTACAAACTCAAAGCCACTAAATCCCAGCCTGATCCATATTTGTTTGTGTTGAGGGAAGGACCATTGGCCCCATGGGTGATGGGACTGAGATGTTCCCTTTGCTCTCCAAGCACTGATGCCTGCGTTACAGAAGTGGGATATTTTAGGAAGCCATGGCAAAACCACTGTTTACTTGTTACTGCCTATGTTTAAAGTGTTCAGTGGATTGTGAGGGAACCTCAGCATGAAATTTTTGCAGCTTGGTCCAGAAGCTGTCAAGTAACTGCATATATGGTTGTTGACTATTATATATTATATTACAATCTCAATTATTTGAGCATTGCAGTTAGGATTTCCTTGTTTCTTTATTTATTAGAGATGGTGAAACAGACTGAATTTGTACAATCAGGCAGAGGATATCAGTGTTGTACTCTTGTTGCCACTATATTATTCACCAAGTCAAACAACAGTACCTGTTAATTCTCTGAGTCAAAGATACTGTGAGCACAAAATTAACAACACCTTACTATGGAAATGCTAAGTGCACTTTAGATAGACAGCAGTACCCACCCATTCTGTTTTACTATATGCAACTCCAAAACTCCAGTCTCTCTAAATATATGGATAAAAAATATAATGATTAAAAAAAAAATAAAGACGTCTGAGGAGATATAGCAGAACATAGAAAAACCACAGCACAGTTTCCATTTTGTAGCCTGCTCTTCTTTTCAGGTTGTAAGTTTCCTCAAGGAAATAATCTGCTGACTGGAATTATTGCTCGAGATAGTGACCTCAAATTTAACAATCTTCTCACTGCAGGACAAAGAAAGGGAAAGTTGTGTTCTGGTAATTGGGAAATGTGTGGCAGGGTCAGGGTAGATACTGATCTGCTGATCCTGGCATTTTACTGCACAAAATCTACATGTGCAAAAGGCATTTGCATCTTTTTCTATCCCGGGCTAAATCCCATGCTAACAAGACAATTGAAATTGCACCTTCTCCCTTGCAGCTGAAAAGAAACAAACCTAGAAGAACCCTGTTTCTTTTACAAATATTCCTCCTACTTTCAGAAGCACTATCAAGCACCATCCAGGTCTAACAACTTTGGGAAGACTCATAATTAGGACAGAGTGTCATTGAGCTACGTGCTCAGAGTTTAACAAGACAGATCACAAATTAGCAAGCACAGATCTTGCAAGTTGCTGATAACAATGAACAGTGGAGTTACTCACTGTCTCTAGTTTTTCTCATTCCTCTCATCTCTTGACCTGTCCTTCTATTTATTTCCTGTTCTTAGAGTATTTGAAGTTGGCGTGATGGGTTTTCTGCAACTGATCCATAAACAAGTAAGTGAAGGGTGTTTCTCTTAGGGAATAACTTTGATTTATAATCCTTTTTCATAATTAAAACCCCTAAAAAGCCCCAAATTGTGCCTTTTCTCTTTCTCTTTTTCACATTTCTCTTAAACTTTTAGTGTCTCCTTGCACTACAGAGTCTCCATTCTGCCTCATCAACTGTCTGTGAAGTAGAACGCTTCCACAAGCCTTAATTCATTACCAAAATGGGAGCAGAAAAGCAAAACAAGAGGTATCATTACAATCTTGAAAGCAGAGTGCAGGAGCTATCTGCAATTTAATGGGTCTTGCAATTACAACTTGATTGAATGTGCTGATGAAGCTGCAGCCCTTTCTTGTACAACATGGCACTCATCAGCACACCATGACCCAGACCTGACCGAGGAGTTTAGTTTGCACAGGTGAGAAAGGGGAAGTCAAACCTGGGGGAGTGTTTGCCTGCATTCTAAAATTCTATTATTTTCCTCATTTTTCTTTTTGGCAAGTGTCTTGTATTGGACTAGCAGTCAGTCAGTAAAGTGAGAAGAATTGTCCAATATTTTTCCTTCACCAAATGTTACTACAGTGAGCACGTAGAAGCCTTTTTCAGGAATAGATCCCAAGAAAAGTATTTTCTGTATTCCAAAGTAAGAATCAACTTTGATCCTAAAGAGCACCAGCCTAAAGAAAGCAGTCAGGGAAACATCTGATTAAGATCCTCTTCACTATGCAGGAAAACTGAAGCTCAGGATCACAAATGTCTCAGAGAAGATGCTGGAGCAGAGCTGAGAGAGAACCTATTTCTTCTGGTTTTAGATGAACTCCAAGTGGTGTGTGGTGGAAGGGAGGACTGATTCATGCCTCTTGACACATACCAATTTTAGATCCTGCCTACATTTTCCACCTGTGGCTGCCTTTAACCTCATTTTAGGTGTGCTATATTTCTTTTCTCCCATGGCCATAGAGGATTCCAAGTTCTCAGAGCCCTGAACAGGCTGAGCTTCTCACTGTTTTCTTGAGATACAACAGCAGGTCGAGCTGGATGCCATACAAGGTACATTAAAAATAACTCATGGCTACCAGAAGGTTTTTGCCTCTCAGGTCTGAGCCAGAGCCTGCTGGAGACCATGGGTTATTTTCTATTAAGTCTGATACACTTTGGGTTAGGCAGTAAACTGTTGCCATTCCTGTTCTACTCTCTCTGCTATCACTGTCACTCTGTCAAACAGGTGGAAACATCATGTTTTTAAAAATTAGTAGTTCTTAGAGAAGTAAAGTAATGAAGAACACCTAAGCTACCGGTTTGGAGAGATGGAGGAAGGATTTAAGGGCGTAAAGACACTGACTAACAAATCAGTCCTCTCTGGGCTGCTATCACTGAAGTCCAGATGGTACCTGAGCATCTCAGATGCTGGAGCCAAAGATGCTCAGTTCAGACAGACGGTTCTTTGTGCTGCAGGGCAAGGACCAGCTGCACAGGGGAGGGCAGCTATTACCTTGCTGCTACAGCAGCTTCCTGCTGGAGTCTGCTACACACCCACTGCTTTGCTAAAGGTTAACTCGTGCTAGGGGCTTTTAATTGTCTATTATCTGCCCAGAAGGCACTAACTATCTTAAACAGAGCAAGGCAGAAATCTTCTTTTTCTGGCTTTTTTCTTTTTAGCATTTTTCAAAGAAATGTGTACATTAATCAAACTCAGGAATGAACAAAGGAAAGATAACAGCAGTGATATGTTCATTGGGGAAGGAGACCCTGGGTCACACAGATCCACCAGCAATGAATCTAAATAAAGTCAGGGAGAGTGTCACTGACTACTGCAATTATTATTGCAGTGATTGATAATGTAGTTCCTCAGCTAATGTGGTGATGTGCGTGGTCTGAAGGTCAGCAGCACAGCTGGTGAGGTGGAAAACCATGCTGTTGTGATAGGATGGGCTGATGCTTCATGGTCTAATACCCAGCTCCTGTAAATCAAGATTGATTTGGATTACAGTGCCCCGGTCCTGGGCTGTCCTGCATGTGGTAGCTCTGCAGGATTGGTCTGAAGTTTGTCCAACTTCAGCCTTTTCAAGTTGGGTTGCTGACTTTTATTGATCCCTTCCCTTAGTTTTAAATGTAATTTAGGTTTCAGAAGAGAAATAGAATGGATTTATCTGCTTCTGTCAAAAAATAGTAACGTAAGAAATCCTTTTGTAGAGGTGTGATTGGTTTTATTCACTTCCGAGGGATACAATGAGATTTAATGACTGATTTGGAGAAGAGAGAAGTGTAGAGAAATTTCTGGTACTTCACACACTGAAGTATCAAGGGCAAAACAACAAGAGGTGGAAAACCTGAGGTGAATGCTAGATAACCTGTAATCTGAAGGAAACAGGACACTATATTTTAATATAAATGGGGCTAAGGACATCTTTCAGAACAGATTAATATCTGTGTTATTCCAGAAGTTCAAACTCTTGAGATTACAGATTAAATCAATGACTTAGAAGCATGGACTAATGAATTTATGACATAATTGAAGAACAGGAAAGTGGTGTAAACTGATGAAAGAAAATATACGAGCTCTGTGCTTTTCTGTTCCCACAGCCATGACAATCATATCCAAATGTAACCCACTGCTGTATTACAAACTGAGAACTGAGAAGTGGAAGAGGCACTGAGATTTTCTTGAAACTGGTGAAGTCAAGCCTCTCAGAAAGAATGAAGGACTGGAAACTTTTGCCACAGTAGCAACTGTAATAACACCTTCTTATTTATTACACATAACCGGCAACACGGACATGAAGTAAGATTTGTCCCTGAATTTTGACCTGTCTCAGTAAAGTGCGTGAATGTGCCATATTTTGTTACATCACACAAATATACATTTTATTTTGCTTCTCAAATTTCCACTCTGGATGTTTTGAGACCTTACATTTTTGGGACAAGCTTTCTAAATTATTCAGGCTGAAATCACATAAAAATAGAAGATTGGACAGTTTTAAAGGCAACTAGAAATCTGAATACCATCTTTATTTATTATCAAATAGGGAACAAATTTGAAGCTGCTTTACTGCATTGTTCTATAAATATTGACTAAAGCATTGCTGTACAAGGAAGCATGTAAGTTATTACTCAGTCCTCTAAAGACAGAGAGGGAGAATCTTTCATTCATTTCATTGTATTGCTAGAGCCTTTGAAGTCATTCATTCTAGGAAGAAGAGACTCTTACAGGTAATTTACCGTATTTGTGCCTTCTGTCCCATGGGCTATAATGCAAGATGAAATGTCAGCTTCTGCTTTCAGTCTTCATTTCTCTTGCATTACTCCATCCTCTTTCTCTGAGGTGCTCTTCAATGTAATCATTATGCTCCAGTTTGGCTCCCTGCAGAAAGTCTGAATGGTATCACTGGCAGTAAAGACATTGGTTCCTTCACCTGAGGATTCTTCTGTTTCTGGAAGTAAATGGTGAAGCCAAGAGAGTCTTTGCCTCTACAGTGGAGACACTGCTCTGAGATCCATTTAAACTCTCAGGAAGGAGAGGGGCACTGTGCTGGGGGTCTTCATCATCACAGGCAGCTGCTGGATATGGAGAAGAGCCAGTGAAACAAAGATAGAATTTCTGAATTAGAGATGCAGATGATTGTTTTTCTGTAAAAAGTCAAGAAGTGTGTCTGCAGACACTTCCATTGGGCAGTGTCTTCTATTAAACTAAACACCACTAAAACCACGTGCAAAGTGTGACAGAAAATCATCGTGGACACCACTGCTTCTTATGAACTGAAGAAGAAAATCTTGGTAGAAACACAAAAGGGATGCCCAACACTCCCTTAAGGCTCTGCCACTCAGTTGCTGTACATTGTACTGACTTTTGGCTTTTCACGTACTGGAAATGTAAAGCTCATGAAATCTTGGTCCTCCATACCCTGAAGCATCTTTGGGGGAAACCTGGTGGCTGCTTGAAATTATGATTACAGATGTGGATAATCTCTGTTTTATCTTCAGTTAACATAGTGAGTACCTTTGGCATAAGAGAGAAGAATCCCACTTATGGATTGGATTCTCAAGTGTAAGTGTGTAACTCAGCTGACAAACCATGGATGTGTCTCCTCAGCAAACCTGTCAGCAGGACAGATGGTGCAAGCTCCTCTTAGATTAAAAAAAGTCATTAAAATGTCCCTCTTGTGCTCTTTTTGAGGACAGATGTTATTTTATGACTGAGTGCTCAAAAATGTGCAAGGTGTTGGCCTGTAGATAAAGCTCCTTGTTTCCTAAAGGTGTTAGTACAGAAACTACACATTTGTGACATTTCTAAAGGGGTCTGTGGCAAAGTGGGGACATCTCCTCCCTGGCAGGCAGGGCCAGGGCTTTGCTTCTCAGTAGTTAGAAGCATGACTGAAAAGATGCTGTTCAAGGGAGCACATTTTTGGCAGTGCTGGCCACTGATTGCTACAGGAAAGGTTCAGCCCCCTCCAGAGGGCTGTTTTTTTTTTAATTTGAAGAGGGAAGAATCCACAGTGCTGCATTATATGGCCCAGGCTGTGGGATCTTCTGCTCATGGCTCTCACTCTCACTCTCCTGTGCCTCTGTTCACCATGCAAACAAAAGGAGCTAACAGTCATATTGCACCTCTTCTGCAGTACCAGAATTTCTACCTGTAGGCACATAGCATCCCATCGTTGGCCAAAAATCCTTGGTGCTTCTCCCACTGTAGAGGAGAATCAGTGATTACCACACCTATGACCTTCCCCTCAGGAGAACTGTAAAGTTTATCTATGTGCATGGGAAAACCTATCTTCTGCATTGAGAGAGCAGAGAAAGAAGGCAAAGGAAAAGCAGAAGGATACCTTGACTGGGTATGGGGTAAGCCCAGCAACAGCACCTGCTAGAAAGGAAGCAGGAACTGTCTGAAGGAGTTCAGTGCCCCCATTTCTTGCCTCCCTGGAGCCTGGACCTGGCAGATGCCTTTTGCAATGCCAATTTGCAACCTCATTTCCCTGCCACAGCCTGGCGGAGCTTGGGCACAGGTCCCAGCACAGTGCCTACACTGCAAACACCACTCTGTTATGCCCCACAGCTGTCCTAGCATTCTCCTGAACTGCTTTCTCTTTTCTGGGGCAGAGTAAGTGTTTTTCTATGTCTTAATGGGTTAAGTTATAATATTTTACATGTATCATGTACACATATATATGTATGTTTTCTTTTTTACAATAGTTTTTTCTTCTAGAATATTTCACCATCCTCCTCCTGAAATAGTTTATTTGGGATAATTTCTCTGTCCCTGGACAAATGTAATTTTTTTGTTGTTCTTTCAATGGATATATTGTTTTTCTATTCTGTTCTAGTCCTTACTCATGAAGGTACCAGTACCTCGAACACCAGCTAACAGAAAATGCCCTGCCTGAGCTCACAGACCAAATTTAAAGCAGAATTAAAAAGTGGATATGACACATACTCAACCTCAGCTCAGGGTATTCTCTGTCTCTCCCTCTCAGCAGCTTCTCACCCTGTCCTCGTCCCCCCAGAAAGGTGTGAGTGCTCAGCGAGGCCAACTGAACTCTGCAGGAGTGGAGCCCTGGAGACTGAGCTCGCAGTTCGAGCGGGGCTTTGTTCTCAGGAGCTGCCAGTGTGGGGTCGTGCCATGTTACAGCCAGAACGCTCAGGATACCACCTTAACAGGAGAAAACAATGTAGCCCTGAGCTGTGTTTCAAGGGATAAAAGAAATGGAACACCTAGGGGAAGATCCATCAAACAAGATGAAAGAGCATCACCAAGAAAAAAAAGAAGGAATGAAAAAACCCCTGTGATGTAGTAGTCTATGAAGCACGAAAGTAACAATGAAAGTAGTAACTTCAGAGAGTGCTATTCCTTGTTCAGGCCTGCCTTTGATCTTTCTTTTTGATTCCCACAAGGGCATCCTGACAGCCCCTGGATGTGGAGTAGCTGGTGCTGAGTGTTCTTCCCCCATGGGACGGCCGAGCAGCGCTCCCTGCCCGGCGATGTTCCCCGGCCGTGCCGCCCGTGCCCGCGCAGGCCGCGGGCCCCGCCGGCCTGAGGGGACGCTGAGGCGGCTCACGGAGGGGGCTGCCCTTGCCCGGCCCCACCGCAGGGGTGCTCGGTCGGCTGTTCCCCCTCCCGCTGCCATTGCTGCAGGCTGGCCAGAGTCTCTGCTAGGCTTCTCCTCCCAGGACAAGCTCATGTGCATCTTCAGAGCCCTTCCCTGTTCTACCTGCAGTGGGGCTCCCCAGGAGCATCTGCACCCACTGAGGCGCCAGGCCCAGAGCTCTGTCCTTTGGAGAAACAGCCTCTGAGATTGTTTCCCAAACGGTTTTAGAAAGAAAAGAAGAGTCCAGAATAACCCTCAGTACTGAAAATGTAGCAGTGTCCATGGCTTCTGCTGCCTCTTCCTTGGCTGCTGTCTCCTGGTGAGAAGGACTCGGAGATTTGCCATGCCAGGCTGTTCAGTGAAGCTGCTCTGACCGTGCGAGGAAGGTGAGCACCTCTTCACCATGACACCAGGGCACTTGAACTTCCTCTGGGCAAGCAAGGAAGTAAGAGCAAAACCAGGAGTTCTCTGCAAACCTTGCAAACCAGTGTTTGATTAATTTCAGACAGTTTTCATTAAGAAGTATTCCCTCCTCAGTTAATTATGTGTTTTATGGAAGTGGATGTGGTTATCTGAAATCAAGCAAGGGATGGTGTTTCTGTAATCTCATCAATACAGGGTATATCACCACTGGGAAGTAAGAGAGTGTTAACAAATAACCAGAAACACTCCTCTTTTCCTGTCCCCCCGACACTAATAGATCCACCTCAAATTAATATTTGAATTTGCTTCAGTGTACTACATATTGTGATGTACCATCTTTTATATTAAATGCTATCTATCTTTCTGCTGATTGCATTTTAGTTTTTATTGTAATGCTCTGTGTGGAAAAGTGGATTACTCTGAAATAAGGTAGGGCTCAAGCTTGAAATGTCTGGAGCAGATGTGGTTTTAGATGCATTATTTCTAAAGCAAAACATTCAGCTTGCAGTCTCTAAAAGTCTCTCTCTTTTTTTAACCCAAAGAGTGCTTGGTCTTTCTTTCCTTTGGTGATCAGGATCTTTTACAATGTCTCATGAAGGCATTCAGATACCAGGCCTTCTAAATCAACTGTAATTCCTGAAAATTCAGACCATGTTTAGGAAAGGATAATAATATATGTGTTCTAACTGCAGCAAATGCATACATACAAGTGGATGCTGTTAGTGACTTGATTATGATACAGAATCATTGAAACAAAAATATTTGGTCCTGTAAGTTTCCAAGTTGACAGACAAAGAGAAAGCAACAGGTGAATGACAGAAATGAAACAAGACAGTATAGGAGGTCGACAGCAAATAAAATGTGATCACCAGGATAGCAGGAATCACATGGACCATTGCCTGTTTATTTTCCCTAGACTCTATAAATGTGTCTTTCTGCAACAAATGCAGACTGTAGAACTAAACTACAAATGTTCAATTTTATGGCTTTGAATCTTAGCCATGAATTGAATAATTTACATTACTGAGGAGTGAAATGGTGCAAAGTTGTTTGAACATGGAAGGTAAATTGAAGTCTTTTATGAGAGACATTTTGTAAAGGAAAGGTGTGGGAAAGTCAAGATGGGTAAGCAAGACACAGAATAACCTCAAGGGTGATGTGCTTAAGCTTCACTGAATAAACAACAGAATGATTTGATATCCTTCCCAATAAGCTTTACAAATATTCTGCACTGTCTGAACGTATTTCATACTAGCAAGCTAACAGGGTGTCAGAAGTGGCAGCATTCACGCCAAGACTCCACTCTGCCATGCTCCTCAGTTAAGTGTAGAGACAGTAAATTTCACAGCATCTTTAATCTTTGTCTCAAGTGTAAATAACTTCACATAGGCTTTTGTATTAAAAAAAAAATTATTTAAATAAGGTCCTTGCCTTTTTGCAGGTTTAATCTCAGTGCTGATGCCTGTTGATGGTTCACTTAGTCCCCTATTTTTAAATCATTTAACTGGTTCAATAACTGTCTTAGCCTTCACTTTGATAGTTAAATCAATTCCAAGGAGAGAAAATGTGCTTGTCAGTGAACCATACCCAAAGGTCTACCTTTCCTTAGAGCCAGCTGCAGATTATATAAAATAAATAAACTCTGAACTTTCTTAGAAACGAAAGGGACTGAAGAGAGCAAATGCCAAGAGCTGCAAACCAGAACCAGTGAGGGATGGATTTTTTGCCATCATGGTACCACCGATGGCCATAGAGAGTTGTATCTCTGCCATTTGCATGAGTGCTTGCCATCACCACATCTGTCCATTACAGTGTCTTTGCAAGAAAAGCACAAATGCATGAAGTAATGTAGGACAACTCTCATGAAAAGTTAAAATATTTAGAGAGTCCTTAGACCTGAGCTGGAAGTCCTTCCCCAGGAGAAACCTCCACGGGGTTTGAATCTGTAGAAGGACCTCAGCAGTGGGAAATGCATCTGTCCTGGACAGCACTCTGAAGGACATCAAATAGCCCTGGGGTCTGTTTATAAGAAAATGGTATAGTCTGTACCTCTCTCTTGTTCATATACTGATCAATAATTCTGGCTGTTGATCTCTTCCTAAAAGTCTGGTTTGTCATAAAATGCCAGGGGGAGATGTGTGAGGGGGTGCTGAAAGAAACCTCTGGATGAATCTTCTCTTGTATTGGTCTTTGGAGTTGTAGGGTATTGGATTGAGGAGCTGACTGTAGGGACAAACCAAGCCAGACATGTAATACAGAATCCCATGTCCTCTAAAATAAGACACATTAGTCACTTAGGTCAGAGTGAAGTCAAGACAACATAATAAGATTTTAAACTGCTTCTTTCTGTTGACATTTTTTGCTGCCACCTACTAAATCTCTTCATGCTTCATTTTTTTAGTTTAATAGGAGGTATTCTTTCAAAATTTTAACTTCCCCTGAAAATGTTTCCAATTTTTCTTTATTTTGGGGGACAGAGATTGAAATAATTTGATAACTCTTTTCTTTCCTTTAAACTGAACTAACTATAAAGGTTTATTTCTATGGTTGCCTTTCTTGGTCTCTTGAATTTTTCACAGATTAGCAAAAAGAAGTTTTGTGACTTTGTCTTGTTTACAAAGTTTAAGAAAGATACACAGTGGAAGAAAAAAAATGTGGAACTTAGAATTAGAATGAAAACATAAGAACAGTTTCAACAATCTGATTCAACCTTGATTAATGAGACACTCTGAAAATGTAGTTTTTCCAAGACTAAGGAATAAAGTTGGATTTTACCAGTGGAAATATTCTCTTTGTGATTTCTTGTGTTTATGCAAGTATATACAAGTCTGAAGTCAGAATTTGGGCCATACTTTTCCAACTGGAACGGCCTTTACTGAAATGAGTTATACATTATAGCCAAGACTTATATATACTTATTAAGCATTTGAGCAGCATTATTTGCTTTTGAATGAAGATGGATTTTAACTTGCTGCTTCCAATTAGAATAATAATAAACATTTTCCCTAATGATGATGACATGCAATAGTGTTAAATTGGAAAGGCAAAAGCTTTTTCTGCTGGTACAGTATAAGTTACAGTGTCATTAAATATATAATCAGCCATTTATTGCTTGTGTTATTTTTGAGGCACTTAAATGAAAAGTTGATTTGTCTCTTATTAGACCTCAATAAATGTTCCTTTAATAGTCATAGGGTGTTTTAATGCTTTACAGAGTCATTGTCATTAAATTGAACGCAGGACATTGGACTTAAATAAAAGAGAAATGGAAAAACTCAATAAATCAGGATAATAAAAGCGTTTCTTTGTGCTGTTTGAATTGTGCTGAAATGGATCTGTCTCTTAAGTTGCCTTACAAAGGCCAAAGTACCTTAATTGCTTTAGGGCTTGATTATGCTGCATGAGTCAGCTGTGAGACTGTGGCAGTAAAAAGACACATTTCACCACAGAATCTTGAGGATGAATTTTGCTGCTGTATTGGTAGACTTCCCTCAGAAACAATGGCCAGGTAAAAGAAGAATACTGCAGTGATGGGAATTTTCTGCATTATGGGACTCTTTCTTCAATATCAGGGACACGTGGAGAATGCAAAAGGCACAACATTTGGGGATAATTCTTTGCCCTTTTGTATTGATTTCTTCAGCTCCTATGGGTTGCTCTGGCATTCAGAGCCAAGACATGAAATGGCTCTCAAGCACTTCATGAGATATTTCTTATGAGGTATATAAACTATATATATGATATGATGTATAAAACATATTGGTCAATGTTATCCTGGAAACCAGACATTGACCCTAATAATTGTGTCCTAAACATCTCTGAAATGTTATCTCTGCATGAACTGAACTTCTTCAATGTAAACTTATTACTGAATTTGTCTACATATTTGATTTAAAAAATTGTAGGTTCTTTTAAACCATGCTTTCTTGGCCAGCTCAATTACCCAGATGAAAAGTAGACTTTTAGATAAAAATTATTAATGTTCAGTCTTGTTGGGGTTTGACAGCTTTGGCTCAGATAAGGATATAGAGACCTGATCCATTGTGAAATCAACTAATTTACATAATGAGCTTGAGCCAGGGACATGGGGATAGTGTAACAATCCAAAATTGTCTGAATACAAGAGTTAAAGCTACTTGGGATTCCTGCACCCCTCCAGGTACTTTGTGAGCTGCCTAAGATGGTATCATGCATCAGAAGCCCCCCACAGATCCTGCTGCTCTGAAATCTCTGTGGTTTCTGTTGTTAGTTCAGTTAGAAACCTCTAAACTTGAAAATCCTCTGCTTCCTGACAGCCACTCAGCATTCAAATAGCTAGAGAGGAGGACACATGTGAAACCTTTGTTTTCCTACTTTCCCCTCTATTATTTGGTATTTAATTGCTCAGCATAATTTGTTGCTTGTGGATGCAAATGGGAAGACAAATATAAAAAGGACCCAGTAGCCATGGCAACAGAAAATATTTCATTTAGTCACAGAGCATGTATGTAGAGATGGGCAGCAGGAGCTTTCCTGGAATGGCTGCCAATTCACTTACCCTGTAAATAGAGAAATAAATACAGAGGCATAAAAATTCCTGAGCGATGACACGTCCCTTTGCAGCTGGTTTAGCTTCAAATCAGAACTGTCTGTCATGTCTAGGTATTGTTTACTTTCTTCTGACCCATTATGTAAATATTGTTCTTAAAAGTGTGCTTTCCCTTACTTTATGATTGAACTTGCTTCCTTATATTGAGAGCTTCATCCCATAGAAATATGACATGTTTGTATATTGCTGCAAAAAGTAAAATATTACAGGCAGATAACTACTGATGTCATGCTCTAGAGATTTTCCAGGTCAGAACTCTGACATGGAGACACATGATTTCTTGAAAAATTATCTCAGATTCCAATAAATCCAGCACATACTAGTCCACAAAGTCATCCTTTGATTGTAAAGAACAGCCTGGTTTAATAAAGCCTGGTGGTGTTGCATATTTTAGAGCTTGTGGTACTGTGATGCACCCACAGGCAGGAAGTTTAAAAAAATAAAAGTATAAAAGTAAAAGAGCTGAAGACATTGGGGTCAAAAATTTTGCAGAATCCAGAGAGACTGGATGGTCACATTATTTATTCATCCTTCTGCTCCCCACGCAGGAATATTCTGTTTAAATATTATTCCCCATGGACTGTCCCTCCTTAAAGAAGACCTGCAATGCTGCAAACCTGCTTGGGAAGTGAGCAGGGGGAGTGGCCCCTTTACACAGGACCATGCTGGGAATACATGGAGTTCTGCCTGGGGTGGATGATGAGCCAGTTTATCATTATGGTTTATCATTTTGTGAGTCAGGATTAGAGACAGAATAGACTAGACTAGAGGCCTGTAGAAATTCCAGTGCAAAATTCACTGAGTAAAACCTTCATCCACATTTGTACAAATAACCTGGAGTTTTTTATTCTCTAATCCCATTAAAAATAGACTACAAGGAGACTTGAGGAGCAGGGCTGGTATCAGATGGTAATAGCTATAGGGAGGTAAGTTTTCATCTCAGTTATGTCAGTGTAAAACCAATTAATTTTTCTAGATTTATCATACTGCAAGAATAACATTAAATTAAGATTAATTAAATTAAAATCAGAACAACCAGACTGTGAATTAATAACCCTAAGGTAAACTACTGTACCAGTTTCAGAGGGATTACATTGGTGTCCTAGGAGATAGAATACAGCTCCTTTTTCCTGGGACAGCTGAGCAATTTTTCTCCAGTGATCTGAATCCAATTATTTATTTGTATTACACTTCTTTTTTCTCTTCCATTTTATTGTATTAGAACTTTTTTTTTTTTTTTAATATTCGTTAGCAGTGATCAATCTCTTTAAATAAAGAAGCCACGTAGACAGCACACAGAAAAAGAAATTCAGCAAAAGTCATGATAGTTTAGAAAATCCTCCTCAGATAGTTTGGAAGATTCTTCTCATGTTGAATGTTGAAGACTCATCAACATTCAAAAGTAAAAATTTGCAGAATATCTTATTATCTCTTGTCTATGGCAAATGCAATATGCAAGTTAAAACAGAAAACTGTGCTTTATGAATTTTCAGTTTAAAGTACAGAAAAGACATGATAAAAGGAGTAATGTACTAAGGAGGAGCTGGAAAGAATTTAGATTAAGAGATAAATAGCCCTTCTGCTAAATCACATCTGACTCCCAGGGAAGAAAAGTTTGTTGCTTCATAAACGATGACACAGTACTGAACAAAAACTTTCACAAAGGCATTTTTCCTAAATAATTGCTTGTTACCAAATAGTATGGGAGTGAGGTGATTGGAGGACTTTATTTTTGTGTGACTCTCCCTAACTCTATGTGGCAGTCAGGTTGTACAAATCATTTCAGTAATGCACATTTGTAGGCTACTAACAGACAATGTTATTCCCAATTAAAATCACAATTTCTGCTAAGCTGGCAGGTAATACCAGGGATGAAAGTCTGAAGGTATAAAATCCTGGAAGGGAATGCTCTTCTGTGTGGACATTGTGAACCTCAGATCATTGAGCCATGGAGGAAGATTTAGGATATACAATCTTATTAACTCAAAGTCCAACCTTGCCCCCAGGACTGGATTAATTTACCATCCATAGTGAACCTTCACACTCACACCCTGGGATGAACATAAAACTGATGGACAGCCTAGAACATTAGTCTGTCTGTAGGCTCTTGTATGTGGTAGGGACAGATCAAACACAGGCAAAATTTATTTCCCCAATTAACTAGTTATTGGGTTTGCATGCTCAAACAAGAAATCTGCTGGGTTGGAAAATACTCACTTTGTCATTTCTTTAAATCACAGACTGATTTTTTTATCTCCTTTTTGAGGTTCACTGATTGAATTTGCTGTCACTTTTGGTGTGACAAATAAAGCTTCATGTGAACTCTCTTTGAGCCTCTCTGTAATGATTATATTACACACTTGTGCACTCTGCTCATTGTAAGTCAACTGAAGCTGAACTATATTCCAGGAAAAAGAATTTTTTTGGAAGAAATCTGAAATAAGAAAAATGAAGAACCAGACGCAGGTTAATAACAGCAGGACTAATTAGTCTTCAGTAGACTTGAATATAATTTTTTTCCGTGGAAAAATTGAAATATTGTTGAGATATGCTTGTTTGCTTGACTACACAATTTGTGAGTATGTTTATCAGAAGAGAGCTTTTACTAGCACAGATCCTTGTGGGACTCCACTGTTGACTTCCATCACTTACTACTATACTTTTTCCAAATACAAAAATTATTCCAAAAGGAAATTTGAAAATTCACTGAAGTAGGCCTATTTGTGTATGTGTAGAATTTTTCTTTGTTATTTAAAAATTATTCTTTGATGGAAAAACACGTGTTCCATGACTTAAACTTGCTTGAGATTCTAACTGATAGGTAGAGAAAGGAAAAAAAACCCCAGAGAACTCTTCCATGTCAAAGGACTCCAGTGGTTTCCTGTGAAGCCCTGTAGAATATTGAGGCAATTGATTTACATTAACAGTTATAGATACTGATCATTCATCTCAAAGAGATGGGTGAGGAAATCTCAGCCCTGCTGTAAAATGTGACATTATAAATATTTGCCTGAATGTGTCAATTGCTCTTTATATTCAGAGGATCTGGACAAAGCCCCTGAAGAGAGATTAAAAGACTGAAGCATTTAGAGCCTTACAGCAATATCAAGGATTATCAAAGCGTCTCTGTGCGGGAGAGCAGAATCCTTGTGTCAGACCATCTCTGTCTCCGGGAGGGAGATTGGTCAAATCTCTTTGTAGAGAAGGGGAGCACAGTCTCTGTTAGGATTATACCCAGCAGGAGACCACTGAGCTCCCTTCGAAAGAGGAGCTTTAAAAGATTTCATTTGAGAGCCAGTCAGCTCAGAAAACATCGTGTTACAATTGAGGACAATTAACATCTAACGAGAAGCGTGTGGAGTTCGTGCTTAGTTTATGTTTCTCCATCCTGGGGGGTCTCTTCTGTGCCCTCCCTGCCAGTTCCTATCAGCTTGGATTACATTAAGCTTCAAGCATCCATGCAAGAAAAGGTAATTACATGAAGAGCAGCAAATCCAAGGGAGAGTCTCAAGGATGCTCTTATACTTTATCTGATGCCTACCAATGTGTTACAGGAACGCACAGTCAAGTCAAGAACTTTAAATAAGTACAAAGATTTTTCAGATGAGGTGTGTAGTTTTACAAAGCACATGTAGGACACCAGCATGACTGCTGTAACAAAATGGAAAGGCAAACTGAAATCATTGCAAGCCCTCAGGATCTCTGCTCCTTCTTCAGTGTAGGGTTCTCCTTCAATTCTCAAGGCCGATTTACTTGCTTTTCTGAAAAAAAAAATCAGTGTAGTAAAAGGGGGTGAAAATACTGTGTGTTTCTCTTCACACGACCCCTTTCCACTTTTTCAGTCCTGGGAGAGGTATTTGGCCCTTGAAAGGATCCTAGACATCCTCATAGTCATGGAAAGTGTCAGATCTTTTGTCTTTGAGAAACACATCTGGATTTCAGTTTAGCACCAAGGTAGAAGACTCTTTAGTGGCTCTGTGATCCCTATTTTCTTCTATTATGATCTGGTCATGCTGGTCAGAATGCCTGCTGAAGAGTTTGGGTTATTGTGCTGTTTCTCATGTCTTTCTATATTTGTGTTATGCTTGATATTCTGGGTCAGAATTATCTTTCTTTTACTCTTTCTCTGCTCTGCTGACCCTGCAGTCACTCCTTGTAGACTCCTAGGCACAATGCAGAATGATACTTGTGTTCAGCCAGAAACTTTCTTCAGTTTGTCCCCATCTATTTGCTGCAGGCTTCCAAATGTTTCAGCCTGGTTCTCTTTTCAGTGTGTGCAATATAAGCTAGGTTATAAGGAAGTGATACAGCCTTTGATTTAGAGTCAACATTTACTGATCTTCTTGCCTGGCAAATACCTGGCTAATTTGTTTTGTGACCTGAAATATTGTCTGATACAAGCCCCTCTCTCTGTTTAAGTAAATGGATTCACAGGATCACAGAACCACAGAATGGGTAAGGTAAGGTTGGAAGGGAGCACTTGAGGTCATCTAGTCCAGCCTCCCTGCTCAAGCAGAATCCCCTAGAACATGTTATCACTTTTGGCAGTCATAAAGACAGTAAGCAAAAATGTGTAGTTTTTAATTTGTAGAAAGTTTGAAATATTTTAATGAAAAGGAATTCTAAGGAAAATAATTTTTCATAGAGAGCAAATATTTGGTTTGTGATAGCACAAAATGTTGTTTGATTTCAGTTTTGCTGGTTCTATTCTCAACATAAGACTGATCATATTTTTCTATCTATTAGATAGCAGCTAATTAGCACGAGAGTCACTAAGATGACTCCTTGGTTGCTATGGCTGGTACTACAGACTATAAACCCTGGTCAGTCACCTGGGATAGGAACTGAGCTCTGTGCTTAATCTCTCCTCCTAAATGTAAGTAACAGAATAGAATAAGATTTTTGAGCCAGCACTTCATAAAAAGTTAATTAGAATATTCATTAGGATATTTATTCGCCGCTCATAAATTCAAATATAGCTTTTGAATCAAAATTTATTCTTCTGAGTAGGCAGGATGGGACAGAAGAGTTCAATGGTGAGAGTTCTGTTTCTCCTTAGAAGTCTAATCTGATGGGTAATTCCAGAACCTGAACTGACTCAAGGCAGTGACACAGAATTACATTTTCCTTCCCTGACAGGGGAAGGACTGCAGTTGAGCTCGCTTATGAGAAGTAGAAATGGCAAAGCTGGGGCACAGTGATGCTGGGAAGCCTTAGAAATGTGGCTTTACAGGCCACCTTGCCACCTGAAGGGCTCATGAAGGTACTGTGCTTATCCCAGACCTCCAGGAGGGACAGCAGCCCCTGCCTCCTTAGAGCTGTGCCACAGCCAAGAAAGTTGTGGGGCTGTCATTGCTCAAATGGGGTGAGCACTGTGTGGAGTGAGCTGCATCAGGTCCTGAGCATGTGAGGTGTTGGTGTCTATGAAATTTGTGCATCAATCTGTGTCCAGCTCTCAGTGAAAGGGCTTCCACCTCACCACTAGTGCTCCTTTCATGTCTCTCTTATGATTGCATTATCTTCTGAGCCCAGAGATGGGAGACAGGCACAAGGAAACTGCATCTCCAGTCCATAAAGGAGGGAGCTTTCTGTGGCTGAGTTACAGCTCCTTTGTTCCCAGACCCAGAGGAGCTGAGGGAATATAGTCTGAGAAACAGCACAGCTGTCTCAAAAGAGTATTTGGTTTAGAGTCTAGTGAAGTCCTTAAAAATGTCTCCAAATAAGGATGAAGCATAAACCTATACTTCCCTGAAAGGAAAATAAGACATAATGTACTCATTATGCAATTTTTTTTCTGGGAGTCTGTCCTTGGAATGGAAACTTTGAAGGTGCAAAGAAAGCAGGCTTTTTTCCTTCCTACAGACTGTCCTGGTGCTAATTATGTTGATAACAAGAAAAGTCACAGGCCAATTGAGTCTCCAATCTCTTAGGGTGTACATCAGAAGTGTAATAACACTTCAGGTGAAACCTTTCAAGGGATACACCTGGAAGAAGTTCGGGGTTGGAATGGGGTGTTGAAAGAAAAGGGTCAGGAGTGGTGGTGGTGTTGGGAGGGAAGCGTGTCAGTCATCTAAACACAGCACGACGTCTTAAGCAGCCTATTGATCTCCTATTCCGAATTCACGCAGGGCGACTCCCCGCCATAAAACATTCAGCAGCCAAGATCAATAAGAGATGTGGAGCACTGAATCTTGCTGCTTCAAAGTCATACTTGAAAACAACAAAAAAAAATATCACTGCTACTCAAATGTCACCAGGGCACCAGCTCGGTTTGGACCCAGCTCAGCAATTTCAATGATAAAAGTTTGCATCCTGTTTTTCCTAGTGGGAGTCCAGCTGGAAGGTGACAGGAACTGGATTCGGCTATGTGACAGGGAATCTATTTTCTACCCCTCTCTGTTTACAAAGGAGGTTCAACAGAAAAGATAAACCTAGATAACATGAAGCACTTGCTGAGGTAGGGCTTGTCTTGTGCTGTGAATCTGCCAGCATTAAGCAGTTCTCTGGCTAGGATCACATCCTCCAGCTGCAAAATGCAGGGGGCCTGAGAAATACATTATATCACATCACAAAAAGATGATATTGTGTTTATAAACACAACCACTCCACTGTGACATATATCAAATTGCTCAATATACCCATTCAAATATAACACCTAACTGGAGTGGCTGCTAGAGAATAGATTGCCCACTGAAGTTACCTTTCATGTGTTTCAGTGCTGTTGTCATGTATCTTGTTACTTTTTCTAGACTAAACCATGCTAATTCTTTCAATCTCTCCTCTGAGGTCATATTTTCATATGTTTCTATTTCAATAAAGGTCATTGGCATCTGGCACAGTCTTATGGCACAATAGATTAATTCTGCTTTTGCATGGCTCTGAGCCCAATGGTTGCCATCGCCTCGTTCAGTGTGAAGGGGAGGATTGCTTTTAGTAGTCAACAGAAACCCTGGGTGTTTGTTTCATTTCTAATGATTTCCAGAGTAACTGATGCTGCTAGAGATGAATACTTTACAAAAGCACAAATTGGACAGCCAGGCAGAGTGACAAGTGGGGATTCAAGTGGGAATATGCAGCGCTGAGATGAGCTCAGAAAGCATCTGTTGTCACAACACCATCTCTCTGTGGCAGATAAAGAGGCACAGAAAAACCTGGTTGCAAAAGCAATAAATATAGGCATCAATGAAAATTTAGCATTTGACTTCAATAGATTTGAATGGCTGTACTGTAGGGGCTCTGTCTTGGGATGGTCCCATGTGGCAGCTTGTTCTATAGCAATGTCTGCACTGCACTGTGCCTGAGATGGCTATAAACAAAGAACACAAATTGAAAAGGCATTGAGGAATAAAATCAGCTTGCTTATGTAAAGCTCCATATGATTACAGCCTGTTTCTGATGTCAAAACTAAGCTCTTCAGAGCTGTGGTGGCTCATCTATTAATTATATGTTGATTTTGGTATCTGTGCTTATTAGAATAAAGGGTTAGTATTATCTGGACAACCAATAAACCAAACTTCTACAATGCTCTACTAGGAGTCGGGCTAAATATTCTGAAAAACCACAGTTTCATTAAATATTTTTCAGTTCTTGAAGCTGTTGATTCCTGTTCATATCAAATATAGAAGAGGCTTGGATTCTTCATTCTTCTCTCTTTTTCTCTTTTTCTGTTCCAAGGTTGATAACTCTGTTCCTGACTCTTTCTGAAGAAAAGTTTCTGAAGGGTGTTCTTGTAGGTGACATTCTAATTTATGATTCTGAAGGAGGCAGGGGGGAATTAAGTGACATGATGGAAAGTTTGTTAAGTGTAATCAACAGTGAGGATAAATGCTGTTAGAGATTTCTGCATATTAATCTGGCTTTGTTTTGAGCTACTGCAGCACCTGTGACAAAACCAAAGGTTATGAATTTGGAATCATAAGCTTTGCCTCTCTGGCTTTGTATAATATAGATCTCTAATCAATAAACTGATTGAACTCAACTGGACTGATCTCCAGGGCACACAGGGGGTAGTGTGGGTATTCCAACCCAGTGCTGTGTACAATGTGCCTGATTTACCACTCTTACCCAGGGAAGGAATTCTCTTCCATAGGTGCTGAGCCACCTCTGCCAGCCCTGGTGGATGTCAAATGGCACTACAGGCACTGGAGAACTGAAATGTTCCAAGCCCCCACGGGCTTCAGCTCCAGGCTGAAGCTCTAGATATAAATATTCAGTGGTGTTTGCATGTGAGACAGTGGCTGAGCTCAGTCAGACAGCCAGAAACCCAGAGCATTTGGGACGTGGCACCACGTCTGTGATTCTTTAGGGGGCAGGCAGGGGTGGCACAAGAACTGTGGGAGACGTGTGCCTGCTCTGACACTGAGAAATGGGCTTGGAAAAGAGCCACAACAATAATTAAACAAACACATGCTCATCGGAAGTATGGGGAGAGATGGCATTTCTGTCTAGCAGGAAAAGGGTGGAAATTTAGGACTCTAAAGCAGAGGACTCTGATGCTTGATTCTGTTGACCGGAGACATCTTAATTTAGAGGATCATAATTTTTTTAGAAATGATTTCTATATTTGTCCTGCATCCTTGTTCTCACATAAATAATTTCTATTTTTTTCCTTTTCCTAGATTTAGCTATTCTGTTTTAGACTGTTTATCTTGTCTACCAGTTCTCTAAAGCATTCATTAAAATTCTACTTTATAAATCTTAAGTTTTCAAAAATATGGAAAAAAAAAAGTTTACAAAGAATAAAAACTGTCATTACTTGAAAGTGTCCCTGAGCAGATACAGAACTCGTGATTAACCCTTAACTTTCAGACAAGAAATAAATTATTTTTCTAATTGTTAGGGAAAGTAGTCATGGAACTTAACTACCAAAGGTTACATTGGATTCTTCAGTACTAGACATTGGGTTTTTTAAGATGGAACATATTTTTGAGAGAGATTGCCATCTTCATCATATGTAATTATATCTACAAGGCTGTGAGGAGCTATGTGTCTATTTAATAGATGAGTCAGGTTCAGCTTGGAATGAGCACATAGAGAAGCCAGGTGTTTCACAGTGATGTGGAAGAGGTATAATCATCAAATTGCCCGTGTCTAAGGCAGATGCAGTTTTCCTGACACACTGGGGTCTGTCCCTCTTTGCAGAGAGGTTGTTTTTTGTTTTTGTCACGGGCACCTGCAGGATTGGAGAGACACAGTTCCATCCTGTTTATGGTGAAAGCATGATTTCATCATGTGAGAAATGGTGCAAATCCGTATTTTCAGATAAAAGATCCTGGTCTGCTCCTGCAGAAGTTTTCATAATCATTAAGTCCCTGTACTTGGTTTACCAAGCATAGAACAACACAAGAGCTTTTTTCTACCATCAGTCTTCAAGGATGAATAGTGACTGAGAAAAGATTCTGCTACTCACACAAAATTTTCCACTCCCTCTTGTCATCTTACAGGAAGCATTGATGTTATTTTTGGGAAGTATTGACTCTTTTACAGAATAGAGGGCTCATTAAATCAAAATAACAGCAACATTTTCAGCTGCTTCATTGTTATCATTGCTATTGTTGCAAGCCACTGCTGGAAGCCGGGAAAAAAAAAAAGAAAGGAGAAATAATGCCAATAAAGAATAGATACCCCAACGTATCCTGAGCCCAAGATAAAGTGCAACACATCTTTTTTATAGCTTTTAAGTACTTGGTAGTCTACCACTGAGTTCATAATCATCCTGAAGAGGCAGCAGCACCATAGAGAAGGACAGAGGAGCTAAAATTTATAGAAAGAATGATAAACTGGAAATGAGAGAGTCACAAAAAAAAGGGAAATGCTGTACAGAGGTTGTGTTTATGGAAGTATCAGCTGTTGCAAGCAGAAAGAGGGGCTTTGTTCCACTTCCATCACAAACTTACACAGAGTCAATCTGGGGGTAAAATGTGTTATTATTTTTAAACAGAGGGGTCAAATTGTAACAAGTGAGAGGGAAATCAAGGGAAAAAGTAGAAAATATGGAAAATGAGCCGTGTGGAACCCAGAGTGTCTGGTGCCCAGGAGAAACAGAGCTGAAGGGTGACCAGATACAATGCACAGCAGGGAGCTTTTCTGTGTTTGCTGGGAACTCTGCAAGAAATTGTGAAAATGGGAGGATTTCTCAGTAGTATGGGAATGTATTCTGGGAAAGAAGCAGCATGAGCAGGAAACAGGAGATTTTTAATTGTACAAATTTATGATTTTAGGACATGCAGCAGAGAGTAAATGTAGTAATCCAGGAAATCCATTTAGTTTTTGATATGCTTAAGTAGTAAACACCTATGTTTCTAACTATTATTCCCGGTATTTGGAATACTAAAAATCCCCTCTTTATAGGTCACCTCAGAGCTGCAGAACAAATTAAATCACAAAGCAAAATGGGAAAAAAAACCCAACAGGAGTTTCAGACAAGGACTGATGTGTCCTTGGTAGGGACCTGCTATATCTTTGAGAGGTTTATCCAGCAGTGTCACAAAAACCTGCAAAAAGCCTCAACACTGAAGACAAACAAGGCAGCATAGAGAAGCTGACATGAATATGACTGACAATTATTATTTCCCAGGAATTCTCTTTGAAATTGAACACAAGTGTTACTGCTGGACCTACAGTAACCCATAAAATTTAAGAAGTCTTTTAGAAGCCTATTAGAAAGTTCTGGATTTTCAGCACTCTTATTGTCACACAGAACTGGAAAAAAACCCCAACAAACCAAAATTACTTGGGTTTATTTTGTTATTCACTGATACTCCAGAAAAGGTCAGTATCTGAATGCCTTTGAACCAGCTCAGGGAGCGAGAAGCCAGGTAGAGACACATTGGATGCATTTTCCCAGGGTTTACCTACTCACCCTTCAGAATCATGGAGTGACCATCTGGGTTTTTCCAACTTCAGAGCTAACTCAGGGACACTGCCACCTTCTGTTACCTTGCTTGTCCTCCACACTGGACCTTGAGCAGGAATATTGGTGTGGGGTTTCTTTTTGGCTGGGATTGATACCTGCAGTATCAAGGTGCCAAGTAAATGCATTGCCTGTGGTCCTTGGGGGTTATCCAGCAGTCAGGATGTTGTGACACCTGTCAAATGGATTTTCACTTTCTGGATGACTAAAAAGCAAAACCTCTCTTATCCATTTTCAGTCGAATTGGGGATTTCTCAGGTTTCAAGGTCATGAAAAGAGTGATGTTTATTCCCTGCAATGTTTCAGGATAGTTTTGACTGCTTTTGCACTTTGCATGGATCTGATGCCTTCTCCTTCCCTACCTCTCAAGAGATTAATTGAGGTTATTCATGCATCAGTGGCAGCCTGTTG
Source organism: Notiomystis cincta (assembly GCA_013398075.1). Taxonomy (NCBI): domain Eukaryota; kingdom Metazoa; phylum Chordata; class Aves; order Passeriformes; family Notiomystidae; genus Notiomystis; species Notiomystis cincta. The sequence goes on from VZRX01021890.1 coordinate 218,843, forward strand.
GAAATGTCACCAACATGAAATGATGAAATGTAGGACTGGATAAACCTCTTTGGACAAGCCCAGATTGGGTAAAGGCAGGCACCATATTCTTAAACATAGAACTGGAACAAAACAATAATAAATATTGTTGAAAGGCCAATAGAAATGTAAGAAGTTTCCCAGAATTTCCATAGGAGAATTTTTATCGGACATTGAAAACCAAATTAGTGTGTTGGTTGTAGTATATAAGTGCTAGGATATAAGTTCTATCCTGCCTTGCAAAAGACATTAAATGTCTGCTCACTGGACTGGGTTGCATGAGAAAAGAACAAGGTGAAACTGTTCCTTCAACATGAGAATGGATCACGTAGCTAAAAAAAGTCCTCTTTGTAACACTCCACAGCAGTTTTGAAGGCTTCCTTTCTGTAAATACTACTGCATATTCTTCTTTGCCTGTGCAGTATTTTCTCCTGTAAATGACTCAGGAACACAGCTTTACTGCCTATTTTGCAGTAAGGAGCCTTGTTTTTCTAGCTCCTGCAAATATTCAGAACAAAAGAGACAGTCTTAACCCCACAAATATCTCTGGCTTCTACTATTTGCAAAATATTTTTTTTTTTCCAGCAAGTGAAGTTATATATGGTTAATTAACAATGCAGCATAGAAATTTCTTTGTGACTCTCCTGCAGAGCCTACTGGCATGATTTTATTTTGACCTTAGGGATTTAATAACCCTCAAGAATCTTTTTGCAATACAAAGCTGCACTCAGCCAGCAGCTAGGCTACTACAGATGGTGGTTTAGAAGTGGATTCAAACTAGTTCTTGTGATCAGCTCCTGTAGCTGATCTGATTTAATGCCTTTGGAGTGGACTAAGAAGGGCTTCATTGGCTGGATTCCCCCAGCAATACCAACTTCTTTGTCAAACAGTGCTGATCCTTGAAGGATTTGGGAGGCACAAGCATGGAACAGATTCTCATCATCTGCAGTATGCACTGTCTTTTACAAGAAACAAAGTGTATTACTGCATAGACAAAATTGTGTTGAGTAACCTTCAAAGATAACAACAGAGTAAATCTTTTGTTCTCATCATAGTCAATCCTCAAGGCTCTGACAGAGTGGTTACCCTGAAATCTGACCTTCTCAAGAGGTGAAGAGTCTCTGACTCTTAAACCTCCTTGGTTCCTGTAACAGATAACTGAGTTCTTCCTGTGCTGTGCCTGGTCCCTCTGTGCACCTCCCTCTGCTCCAATCCTGTGGTACTGAGCATGGCTGCCAGATCCACCCCAGGCAGTGTGGGATTGGCAGCCAGAGAAGGGATTCTGGGGGGCCAGGAAACCTCCATATCCCTTGGGAAAGAGGCAGGTGGAGATCAGAACTGTAAGTAAGACTGTATTACCTTTGACCAGAGATAGGCTCTTGGCAGCCCAGTGACCTGCAGAGCCTCATGGAAGATGAAGCCCAGGACATCCAGCATTGCACAGCTGCTGTTGGCTGTCCCAGCTGCTCTCCTTCCTCCAGTCTTGCTGCAGGCTTTAGTCTTGTAGCCCTTCATAATCTGCCACTGTAGACAGCTGCCTGCTCTGCCTCTATGTAAAACACTCTGTGGTGTACAAATTAGTTACAAATCAGCCACTCCAATCCAGTGACTTGCTACCCTGGTAGGCACAAATGGTGCTCTGAGTTGTGAGAGCACAGAGGATCAAGATCCTAGTCTTAAGTGTAATGCCTGAAAAAAGAGCAATAAATACAGGAGGCAGCAGCAGCATGACCAAAACAGAAGAAGTATAAATCATGCTGTGGAATGAAGTGCAGTGATTCACCTGCTATGCTGGGTGCTGCTGCCCTGCAGACAATCTGACAGCACAGCAGAAAAGAAATGCAACACACCAGAAATAAATACTCACCCTGAACTGACACAATGCTATTCATTTTGTGTTAATATATTTCTTCTTGAAATTCAGCTGAAAACCATGGCATACAAATCATCCCAGCATCAATACAAGGTAAATGTGTGTGATTAAGGAAGGAGAGGGACATCAGCACAGTTACAATCCATAAAAGTTAACTATTGTTGGGTTTCATCTGCATGACATGGATCCTCTTTGATAGTTCACACATGCTGGCTTGCCTTTCATTCACCCTTAGGCCTTCTTCCTATTTTATTGGTCATTAAAAAAATTACCAGTTTCCTTTCACAATATAGTCACCAGCATGACCAATAATAAGGTACAGATATAAAGAATATATAAAAAGTGACAAACTTAGAAAGGGAGTTATAATAAAACTGAAAGTAAAGAGTCAAGGTGCCTTGAGAAGTGGCCACCTAAAAGGTAGAAGTCCCTGAATCTGCTGAGAGGGAAGAAGTCAGGACCCTTGGGAATCACCACTGGCTCTGGGAAGAAGTGTGGTCAGCACCAAGCACTACAGTGTTCACAGCCAACTAGGAGGGCTCTGAGGTTTTAAATGTGAATCAGCAAAAGCTAATGGAGGTGTATGTCTTTGCATTTCAGAGCTTTATAAACCTATTGCTAACCTGCTGTAAGAATCTGAGTTAATCTCTGACATCCAGTAACTCATGTATCCCCATGACAAAATGGGAAGTGCTATTTGCCTACCTGGAGGATTGTGAACACTGATTAATACCTTGTGAAAACACTATAAGATTATTTGGAGAAGGTAACTGTGCCTTGCCAGTGTGCAGCAGCAGATTTTTCTGCTGCCAGCCACAATAGGAAGTGATTTGTCTCCTTTCACCTCCCTGTTCCTCCTTCCTTGTACCTGGTCTCAGCAAAAGCTTTCTTGCTCTTGGTTTTTCACTGATAGAAAAACGACTTGCCAGACCTGGAGGCCAACAAGCACTTATCTTCCATTTTCCAAATTGCCCTCTAGTTACTGCCTTGTATAAGGGCACAGCAGCAGAAAAAGAGTTCATTGGGTTTTCCAGGTCTCTATGACAGGATGCCTCATTTAACTCATAATTTTCACAGTGGTTTCTTTTCACTGCATGCCTAGAAATAGTTATATCCTTACAATTTTTAATAGCCAATATTATCTATAAAAAACCCGCCAAACTGTACAAGAATGTGATCCAGACACAACATGAACTTACTATTATAATATCAGGAGGAATTTCCCTCACAACTTCCTCTTCTTTAGCCCTTTGGTCATTCAGGGCTTCTGCCATTTTTTCTTAAAAAAAAGCTTCTGCCCTAGATTTTGTGTAGATTTTCCAAGATGTGGCTACCTAAAGATTAGTTTTCAGGGAGAAATGCTCTTAGAAGAAGAGTTCAGGTTGTCTAATTTTCTGAATTCATGAATGCAAATGGGTGCAGATATTCTCATACAGCAAGATCCTCTCTGGGTTTCCCTTAAGGACCAGCCATGCACCCACCCCACAGCCACAGGAGTGTTCTGCCAGCTTGCAATCCCTGCCCCAAGGATTTTACTGCCCTCCCATGCAGAAGGAGAAAGGGAAATGCATCACAACACTGCTAAAAAGCAGAGGTCCTGGCATACTGAGCACAAAAGTGGTTCTGTCCATGAGCACCAGAGCTAAATTGAAAGGAGGGAGCAGAAAGAGGCAGTCCACTTGGGCTGTAGAGATTTACAGGTCTTGTCTGCAGCAGGTGAGACAGTGAGGAAGCCAGAGAGAAATCTACACAGGTGGGTTGAGCTTCTCCAGAGCATGTGTGAACTGAAGCCTCCTTAGCAAACAAAAACACAGGAGACTACAAAGACTGATTAGAAAACCACTTGACTGAGGTACCTCTGACTTCATAGAGGCTTGTTGCAGGGAGAAGCTTTGCTTTTGGGTTTTGAGGCTTTGTAGAGCTGGGTGTGAGAAGGTGGCTAAGCTGACCTGTGTCCAGGGCAGGGCACAGACCTTGCTCTGCCCTGTGTGGCAGACCTTGCTCTCACACCTGTGACTTCACCTGGATGAAATGCTTCTGTGGGAGATCTCCTGAAGTTGAGTCTGGGCAGATGTTTTCCATGCAGCAGAAAAATCCCTGCAGTGTTTTGCCAGTGCTCAGCTAATGAGGGAGAGAGTGTGTTTTATCTTTGTTACCACGGAAAGTTAAGCACAATCCAAGCAGTGATTTATAGGTAATGAGTCCTGTCACACTTACAATTCATGCCTCACAGGAAAGTCATCAGCATACCTACCGCTGATCAGAAATCCAGGTATATTTCTCTATGTTTTATTCACAGTCTAATGATCTGCCAAGGCAAAGGCTGGATTTAAAGCTGATTGCTATCAACATTTACATCTGTGAATGCATCTGAATGCCAAGGAGCATTTGGGAAATCAGCTGTTAGATGATTGCAGCAGAGGATACTTCCATTGAGTGAGGTAGGAAAGAACTGCAGGGGCTCAGGGGTCACTTGGAAAGAGTGAGGAGAAGAGGAGCAGAAAATAAAAAATATGTTTTTTGGACAGTGGTGGTGGGACTGCTAGTGAACAACAAATGTCTGCTGTGGCTCCCACTTGCCCACAGTGGGAAGGGGTAAGAATTTCACACATGCAGTTGGTTTAGAGGTAGTTTTGTCAAGAGATGGAGTTAAATATCCATGGCCTCACATGAATTAGTGCATGTTTCTTTATTTAGTGCCCTATCAGCACCTACCAAAGTCATGCAGAGTATTGTCATTTCAACAGAAGCAGAAACAAGTTTTGCTTTATTTAATTTAATTTTTTTTTTTTTTTTACTGTATAAGACAGAGGGCAGGTTAAGAATTTATCAGCACAGCTGTACTAACAATTACTTTCCCTTTGTACCAGGCAAAACAAAGCAGGACAAGAGATGTATCACTTTCCCTTACACTTTTGCTGCACATATGTGATGAACAGAATACATTTTTTTACACTTTGTGTGGAAAGTTGTCTCACATCTTAATTTATTTTTCACCTGCATGAACAATATATTTAACAAATGAGAACACATGGATACTTCCAAAGTAGAGCAAGCTTTATTGTATTTATAAAATATAAAAAAAAAGGAAAATACTGTGTTACAAGAGAGAAATGCAACAAAAGAGAGTGAATTTTCCCTAATTTTCTGGTTTTATGATTATTTAATTCCATGCTTATTTAATGTTATGCTCATTTTTAAAAGTCCCCTTAAATTTTAATGTAATAAAATGTAATTATAAAAATGTTTTTCTTCACTTGTCTTCTGCGATATGTGCTGACTGCTCTCAACAGTTATCTAAGCATATGCACAGTATGCAGTGAAGAGACTAATGTATTCTCCAAATAACATGCACAACTTGAAAGGCAAAGAGGCAAAATTTCTTCTGAAAAATACCCCATCTAAACTATTTTTGACAGAAAATTTGATTGCAAACATTTTTCATGTTATATTTGTCGTGTTTCTACACTAATCCAAAGATGTACTTGAAAAAAAGAATCCAAATGAAAGCAAAACTCTGATTTTTTTTTCTTTTTTTTTTTTAATAAAACATTAAAATGCCTCAGAGAGAATGGCAATGATTTCTTTAATGACATTTTACATGGAAAAATTAAATCTCTTTCTGATTCATCCTACTCACAATGTAACACATACCATACAATTTGCCTAATAGAAAATACCACCTCTCCTTCAGCAAAGAAAATGCACTCACACAGAATCATATTCAATTAGAGGCCTGCAAGCTCCCCGATTTAAAACTCCTGTAGTTACTGCATTCTTAAAAATTAAGGTGCTTTTTTCAGGACAAATAATGCTCTTTTATGCTACCCTCCAAAGTGCTATAAAGTCTTTCCTAAATGATAAATGCCCAACCCTATTTTGCTTAAAGGTGACAAAAAAGCAAAGCTCACTTAAAGAAATGGGGACTGATTTATTGTGAGGATCATTAGCCATTAGCAGTGTCAGATACTGCAGCACAGTGACTCTACTGAGACTTCAGGATTCTTTTTTTCTATGGTTTATTAGTAAATATTTACAGTATTATTAATGGACTTTTTACTTTCCATAGGAAAATGTAGACTTTATCTTTTATGGGAGAAGAAAGAATTGTCAAAAAACCAGGACGAAATGCTGTTTCAGACTGCCTCCAGGTCAGTTTGTGCTTGCCTGAGCTGTTACGATGCCACTGTGAATTTTTTGTCAAGCACCTCAAGTTTGTGCTGCCAGGCACTGGAGGAGTGATGCTGATGGCTGTGGGGGCATGGGCCAGGCAGGCTGCCTTCCCTGGCAGCACAAACACGCATAGCTCAGAGTCAAGCTGAGCCAAAATGTTGCAAATGACATTTTTTTTCTGAGATGTTTGCTGGAGAAAAAAAAAATCATTTCAGCTTCTTGCTTTGAGACTGAAAGCATTGATGGAGTTTACACTTCTCTTTTTCCTTCATCTTTCATGAGGCAAAGGAGGTAATGGAGGAGCTGGAAAAGAGAGGATATAGCTCTGACTATGAGAAATTTGGGGTTGCAAAGTGCAATTGCCTGAACTGCAGTTTAGCTAATTGCATGGACAAGATCTAACTCATAAAAGGTATTTGAAGGCTGGCAGAGACCAATTCTGATCAGCCCTTGATTTTTTAAATTTGACATTTGAAAGATGATGAAGAGTACAAGGAAATTGTTTAGATTCTTTGGGAATGCACAGTCCATACTTCCCTGAAGAAACCCACAAATTATTCATCTAAGTGCTCAGCACTTGGCAGTATCATCTGCTCTTGAGAGTATTTCATCGGGCACTATGTGATCATTTAAACTTGCAAGTTGGAAGAAAATGTATTGAATTCAAAAATACCAAGGGAAACCAGAAATCTGTGATGTGAAATACTTTAGCCTAATTGACTGATGCCTCAGTTTTGGGCTGTTTTTGCTATTTATTTGTTATTGTTGTTTTTGTCTCTTTATTGAGGAAATTAGTTAAAAGAAATCCATCAGCATTCATTTTTTAGGCAGAAGCAATATGTTTGAAAAAACCCAAGCCAAACCAAAACTACTGAAAAATGGCATTTTCGATTGAGCAAACTAGAAAATATTACTTGAAAGATAAGTGGAGGAATTTCTAAAATATTTTTGGCATTTCCTTTGCCTGAAAATGCACAATTATATGGCAACTGGTCTCTCTTTTGGGCCTTGTCTGCAGTACTTCACCCCAGTGCCTGTGCTGGAGGCAGAACTGAGAGGGAAAAGCTGGGCTGGGGCTGGGGCACGGGCTGAAGTCTCTGTGTCCATTTTGGTAATCCTGTCTGGATGTGGGTCTGGAAAATCAAACAGATGAGGCACTAGCCTCTCTGTTCTGTAGCCTGTCTAGCTTACTGAAACTCTGTTTTGAGAAAGGTTGAAGAATCACACATCAGCTAGAGTTGAAAAACAAGACTATAAAATGATGATCCTTTTTTTCTAGCAGAACCTTGCCTTGTAATACATCCTAGGGGACACGGTAGTTTATGGGAGAAAGAAGGAGGAGTGGAGTGGTGTGGTGTATGTTGAAATTTGATTGAAGAGCCAAAATGGGACTGACAAATGTGACAGGAGCTGAAGAAAATCTGGAACACAAAACTGTTGGCAGCACACTGGGATCCCAGGAGGGCAGAAGGCCAGAGGGGATATTAAAGCAGCATGATGTCAATTAGAAATTGGTTTTATTGTGGGATAAGCATCCTTTCAAAACCATCAATAATGGGCACCTCTGAAATACTGAAGAGGGTGATGACATTTAAATATGATCCTTTAGTTTCAGTTGGTATCCTGGGTAGAGGGAAATAATAACAGTAATGATGATTGAAGTAATAACAGTAATCACAATAAATATGACCCTTTATCATTCTCACTGTCTTTGCTTATACTTCTCAGAAAGTTTTGAGACAAAGTAAAAAAAAAAAGATTTTCAGAATTTGATTAATAGGACTATTACATTGCATTTTCAGCAAAATGAAGCCTTGAAATAGCTTGAGTTTGCTGCAGAACATGCTGTACTTGAGGCCTCTGCTGTCCCCTGCATGACAAATTTGCATTGTACTCAACAGATAAACACCATTATTAGTCTGAGCATTTAGGGGATGAGATACAGTCAGTTTTGCTTCATGCCAAGTTTCAGTCAGCATCTCATAGTTTCAGTAAATATCTTCTTAATGTGATGTTAAATCCCTGCTTTTCTGCAAATCTCTCCTCTCTGGAACATGGCTGTCTTGGCAGCCCTGAATGAAGGCACAAACCCAGCAGTGTGAGAGTGACACAGGCAATTGCTGCACCACATCTGAACCTTTTCTGAGCAGGCTGAGCTGGCCTTGGATAAAAAGGCTTCTTCCAGCTTGGCAGCACTAGGAATTTCAGTGGTTGGTCTCCCACCATCATCCAAGGCAGGCTGGTTAAATAGTGTTCCCTCTCTTACAGTGCTGTCCCACTGCTTACTCCTCCAAACATCCTCACTGCCTCTCTGGGCCCTCTTCTATGCTCCCCCAGCAGGGATCCAAGAGTGAATTAAGCCTGGGGTGACCTCATCTTGGGCCACTTGCCTTCAGCACAGGCAATATCATGTTGCTCTGAAGAGCACAGAGCATCCCCCAGAGGGGAGGCAGCCAAGATAGCCCCTTGGTCTGGGTGCTGTGGGGTGTTTCTGTGCTCCCACCACAGACATCCTCTCCTCTCTGTGGCTCCTTCTTGCAGCAGCAGGGTGGAGATGAAGATTTCCCTTAGCTGTCATGTCAGACAAGAGCATGAGCTCTGAGGTCACATTACCACCAGATATACTTCATTAACATCAGCTTCACCTTCCACCTCTTCTCACTTAGAACCTGTCACTTGGACCATGCAGCAAATAGACCTTTTGCTCTTCTATCACTCAAGCACTATATTCTTGTCAGAAAAAAAACCAAAAACTCTGATGCTGAACATCTTAGCAACTTTAAAGAAAATTCCTGCTGAATTTCACTCTTACTGAGTCAGTTCTGAACAAGTGATGATCATTTATTTCTTTGAAATATATTTCCTTGAATTTTTTAGAAATGAAGTGCTAATAAAATATATTTGGAATGCAGGATCAAATTAGTGTCAAAGAAAGCCATTATAGATAGGGACCTAGTAAAAACCCTCCATGGAAAGGCCCAAGCATGCATACCAAACACAGGTCATGAGGATAGCAGATAACATTAAATAACACTATCTTTTTCAATCTTCACAAACATGGTTTACAGATCTTTTGCTAATTTATCATCCTTCTTGTTCTAACGTCATGCTTTGCCCCTGAATGCTTTGAGGGATAAGACAAATTTCTTATTAATATACTTTCACAGGAAAGAGATGAGGGCAAACCAGGCCTGGTATATCATTCTGCTCTGTTGGTTTTATGCTGCTCTGATTTCAGAACACATTGAAGTTCAAAAATTACAACAGGAGCAAAGCAGTCCCTCCAGATGAGGAGGGTTAATTTATGAATCTGTATTGATGGGACCCCTTCAGCCAGAAGCTAGCACAGATCTGTGCATTTATCTAATCTTATCCAAATGGGCAAAAAGTGTCTCTTCATATCTTTGGATGATTCAGGCCATTTACTCAGGATCAGTAGCATGTCTGGACTCTGCCTCTACCCCCTGTTTGTTGCACAGGAAAAATGCAGTTATGTAGCTTTTTGTGCCACATCACACAATTCCATGATGTGAAAATATCTGAAAGAGGAGAGGAGCTGCTCCAATTTTAACTTTTTTAACTGAAATTCTTTTAGCAAAAGCAAACCTTCAAAGCTCCAACTTCTTTTCCAGTACGTAAGTTTTGTAAAGCATGGGACAGAAGGACACTCAGCAAAAATACTTTCTAAAATGCATTCCATTCCTGTACTGATCATGACTGATCAAACATTTCAGGTCTGTGGTCTTCATGCTCAAAACAGATTCTGAGAACTGAACAAGAACTTTCTCTAGCCACTTTATGGTTAATATCTTTAGGAATTTAAGATGTATATACATTTCTATAGAACATTAACTGTAATGCTTAAAATAGACACCATATATATTAAGCACTGCAAGAGGTCTAAAAGAAATAAGTAATAGATTTAACATATTATTTATTCACTTTTTGCTGAAGTAAGCATCAGTCTCCTACCAAAAGAAGCATGAAATGTTCTGTTTTTATTTTGTGGGGAGGGATTGTAAATGTCCCTCAGCAAATGAATTCACAACCTTGCCATCGATTCCCAGTATGTACATAAAGAAAACTTAGAATTCCATTAAATCTCATCAGAACTTTGCTGTACATGAAGGCTGAATTATGAGTTTTCTTATAGTGACTGTAAAGCAGAAAACTGAAAGCTTGTTCTCTCATGTGCTTACTAGAGATGGGCTGGGACCAAAGTGCCCTGCAACAAATATATGAAAAATATCTGGGTATATTGTAAGAAATCAACTAGTGATGCATTGAAGAAAAAAAAATGGTATTTGTGCTTGAAACTTTAATGGAAGAGGTCTGTAGGAGCTTGCAAAACAGCACAAGTTCCCTAACACCTTCCATGACAACACTCTAAGTCACGGAATCATAGAATGGTCTTGGCTGGAAGGAGCATTAAAGATCATCAAACTCCAAACCCACACCACAGGCAGGGAGCCTTCCACTAGACCAGTTTGCTCAGAGCTCCAGCCAACCTGGCCTTGAACACTTCCAGGGATGGGGCATCCACAGCCTCCCTAGGCAACCTGTTCCAGTGCCTCACCACCCTGTGAGCAAAAAATTTCTTCCTCACAGCTAATCTAAATATCTCATCTTTTAGTTTAAAACTGTTACCCCTTGTCTTACCACTATCTGCTCATGTCAAAAGCCACTCTCTCTCTTTTTCTTATAAGCCTTGTTTAACAGCACCTCCAGGTATGTGCATTTTTGCCCCAGAATTAGGAGTGCTCCCTCTTTTCATACAAACTGCCCACTTTAGTCTGAATTTAACCTGCATTTTTCTACAGAAAGAACCACACACTTTCCAAGAAAGCTGTCTTGGCTACAGGAGTCACCCTCCACAGACAAAGTGCTCCTGCAGGTGTGGTCACACGCAGCAGTACTGGCATGGGGCAGAAAGAAGGGGGTGGGTCAGCCATGTCCCTGTCTGCTTCTGACAGGGTTCTCTGGGGCTGGGCCTGTGCTTAGTGCCCTGAGAAGGTGAGTGTGGAGCTGGGTGGTCCCTCAGCAATGGCAGCAGATTGTGGGGGCTGGAAAAGGAGGTGCAGTCCTGCAGCTGGCTTTGCACAGAGCTGGTAGCTATTGCTACTCTACAGGGAGAGCCTGAGATGCTTGGGACACTGCTGGTGGTCAGGGAGGCCGGATCCTAGGGCACCTGCCCATGTCCTAACCCAGCCAAAGGGGTCCCATTTTTCTCATGTGTCCTCCCACACTACTGATCTTTTGTCTCTGGGGTTGAATTTTGTTCTTTCTTGGGAATAATCCATACTTCCCAAGGGGAAATTCTCTGCATAGCTCTGTTGTGGGGAGAGCCAGACCCTTCCCAGGTGTCTGGATCTGAAAGGAAAGATCAAAACACAGAACGGAGATGAAAAGAGTTGGATTTTTGATAGATCTATCACAAGTAATGAGAAGAGAGAAGCAGAACAGGGAATTCACCAAGACAGAAGAGCATCCAGTGGAACAGTCAAGCACCAGGGGTAGAACAAAGTTACAGAATAGCACAGCTCAGCTGCAGAACATTAATTACTTCCACTACAAGTTTTACCAATTAGTAATGGGTCAACCCCCTCAAACAGTTGGACACATTTATCCATCCAAGGCTGGATACAGAGACAGGCATAAAATCTTTGGCTCTGGAAATTTCCACCGAGCAGGCTGAAAACCCCAGAGCTGCATGGCAGGGAAGGGATTGTTTGCTTTATCCAGTGCTTTCATACCATTATCACTTTCATACCAAAGGACTTTATCCAGTACTTTCATAGCTGTGAGCCAACTTCTCCCCAGCAAAGCATGCAGGATGAGCAGCTCCTCTCTGCTCACAGGGTTCCCCAGCACAGGTTAACAGGCATACACAGGAGAGGGTTTGCACTGTTTCTTCATCTAGACTTGTCCTCGTGTTACCAAGGATCTTGGCCATTTTCTTCTAAAACCAGCAGTACCTCATGCTGTGGAATGGTTGAGGAGAAAACAAACAAAAATTCAAATCTGAGTTGAAACTCTCCCCTATTAGTGGTTTTGTTCTCTTATTCAGAATTGCAAGCAACACCAAGGGAATCAGATGGTGTAACTATCTGGTGTCCTTGACAGGAGCCACTCAGAGACAAAATACACACTAAATTCAAATCTGCTTTCCCACACCTTTCAATATTCTTGGAATGAGCAGGTGCTAAATTTGACTTGCAAAGACAACATTAAGTCAGAGTGGAAAATATGTGGGAAGATATCTGTTTGCCTGGGAGGAACAAACCTCAACAACCCAAACCCCCCAAAACAATAAAAAGAAGGCCAAGAAGCTGCTCTTGGTACCAAAGATGCAATGATAAATTTACAATAAACCATTTTGAACAAAGCTGAAAAAGGCTAGGAGTTGTAGCCTGTGTGGTGAGTATTTATGCTTCTGGAAAATAAGAATCTTTCTTTCCTAGAGCATCCTCTTGTTGCAATTTTCCCTTGTGTCCTGTAGAGTGCAGAGTGGTGTTTTGAAATTGAGGATCTGTTAGTCTGAAAATAGGATAGAGTCTAAGCCTGCTTGAAATTATCTTTAGTAAAAGCAAGGCAGGCAGGCTGCTCTGAGTTATGAAGGTGGCCTTTTAAAAATGGAAATAAACAGACAGAGAGAAGAGATGACTTTAATGAACAACCACCCCTGTCCTTTTGGGTCTCAAATTCCATTAGCAAATGGAGACTGAAAAAGCAGAGCAGTTCTGTCAGCAACAACCAGCCACCCCCTCTGCACCTGAGCTTTGCCCAAATGCACGCGCTTTCACTGCAGAGAAAGCCTGAAATAACAAGGGACATCCACCTGCAGTTCTCAGCTTAGCACAGCCTCATTATAGCTATGAAAGGCTTTGAGCTGAAGGGGCTCAGGACTCAGGTCCAGATGCCTGACTGCATCCATCTTTGGTTTTGCTTTTGGCTGTGCATTCCAGTGGTCTCCAGACACCCCAAATGTCCCAGTTTGGGGAAGATGGATGTTTGTTGTGAAGTACTAAATACCTTCTCCTTCTCCTGTGTCTTGAACAGCACCATGGCACTTGCCAGAGATACTTAACTCATGGGAAATGAACTGCAACAGTCTGAGGGACAGGGAAAGTGTCCCTGGGTGTCCTAGACAGGCAACCCTCAGACATATGGCAGGGTAGTGACTGAGTGGCACCAATACTGTCCTGTGCTGCTGCTTGTGGGCACTGGAACAGGCAGCCCAGGGAATGGTCATGGCACCACACCCCCCAGAGTTCGAGAAGCATTTGGATAACACTCTCAAGGAGGTGGTGTGATTTTTGGGGTGGTCCTTTGCAGGGACAGGAGTTGGATTTCCGTGATCATTGTGAGTCCCTTCCAACTCGAGATGGTCTATGATTCTGTGTGATTTCTATCACTGCAGTACTGCTCAAGAAGCCATGCAGGGCACAGTTGTAACCACAGGAGCCTAAAAACAAGGATAATATTAGACTGTGACAGGCTGCAACAATATGGAACCCCCTTCAGCCTTTCTGCCAGAACAAGCTGGAATTCTTCATTTTGTACCAGTACTGTCCTGTTCCCAGAAAGTGCTTGTCTCAACTCACAGTACCCTTACAACATCCTTTGCTGCTGTGAACAAATGAGAAAAGGAAAACCTGAAGGAAGGATCTGGATTAAAATGTTTTAAAATGAGCAGTTGACAAGATGTTGCACTGGAAGTGGAATGGTGCCAAAATTGCAGTAGGATCCTGTATGCCAGTGCTGACTTGGCTCTCATGTTCCCTCACTACCACCTCCAAATCCTGCAGCACAGAGTAGATAGGAAAATAAAGCCCATAAATTACCAAGGAAGATGGGGAAAAGGGCAGCCTGGATCCTGCTGGGCAGCAGCTCTATCTTAGGTGTGAAATGCCTGCCAATGGAGATGAAGTTAATTCAGACTCGCTGGCTAGCTGCAGGAGACTCAGGGACCTCTTGCTTCCTCATGGCCATGGCATGCAGAGCTGTACCTGTCACAGATACTGGATGAGACAGATCTTATAGTATTCTTATAGCTTTAGGGCAACTGGAGGGAGAAGGAAGGGAGAAAATCGAATCAAACACAGAAAAGGAACACAAACAAAAACTTCCCAAATGTCTTCTACTTGACAGGGACCAAAAGTGACATTGTCTGTTCTGGGAGCTGCTGTCAATTATTTATTAACACCTTGAACAAAGCAGAGTAGCTGAGCATGTCATGATCCAGGGTTTCTCTCTGTGACTATGACTGAAGTTTTTGCAAATCAGGGCAAAGAGAAGAAGAGATACTCTTTGCCCTTGAGGGCATGCCTTTACAATTCTGCATGTGGCACAACAAGGGCAAGTTCCTTTTCCTCCCTCCCTCCCTCCTCCATGCAGTGAACATCTCTGAAACCTGTACTGGACTTATCCTTTCAACTGCTGGAGGGAAAAGCTGCTCATCCTGATAGCAGTGTCCTGCCCTTCCAGCAAGTCAGACCTCATGGGTCGCATCAAAATCTGAAACCCTTTCTGGGATGTGGCAGGGTTGTGCCTGTGCTTTCCAGGGAGTCCTCTCTTAGCTGAGAGCAGACAACACCTGGATCTTGGTGGGTGCAGACACTTGTCTTTCTGTCCTTGCCTTTTAGGACAGCTGCCTTTTTAATTTCTAGCCTGAAGATCCATCAGCAGTGGGAAATAATGAATCTGAGCTCTGTTGGTGGTGTCTGGGCAGTCCTGTGGCTAAATGACTGGTGCAAATAATTGACAGAGCTCAGAATCACTGCTTTCCATTGCTTCCCGTTTACTGGCATAAATAACTTACACTGGTGAGTCATTGCAAACAACTGGTAAGTCATTAGATGACTTGCACTGTTAAGCCACTTACTTTGGTTTTGTGTTCTTGAGCATCTGACAATGATTGACATGCTTCTGTATGCTCAGTGATCTTATAATGGCTTCAGTCCTGCTTCTCATCACAAATATTTTGGACTCCACATTTTTGCCTTTAAAGGCTGTTCCTGCCTATGTTGTTTGATATCTGAGAAACTCAGCAGAAGGAATGGAAGGTCGTTTGCAGATCTTGATCTGTTATTAAGACTTACTAGAGGAATTGTTCCCCACACCCTTCCAAAAATACCTTCCTCTGTCTCTTTTCCACCCCCTCTAGAACTCCTGTTGATGAAGTTTAGGTATCTGTGTGTGAATCATTGATTTCAACAATCGTTTCATGGTTGGATGTGTGATAGAGGATTATTATGACTGCCTCATACTGGGTAAATGTGTTAGCTCTCTAATTGTTTTCTTTCTTTTCTGTGTTTTAGCCATGGCAGTCAGAGGAGCGTGTAGAAGAAGAATTTGGCTACTCTGGTAGCTGTGAGATTGTGACCACTGCAGTAAGGGATCTCTTTCCATTGTGAGAGTGCATGTTAAGACAGTGACAAAAACCTAGGCTTGGAGAAGTACAGTTCAATGAGATGAAACATTTTCCCAGTGACAAGGTCACTCTTGAAAGAGGGGCTTAGTTATTCTTACTGCTTAGATCTTACAACAAAAAGCAGAACAATATTCAGATAGGCCTACGAAGGGAGTCCTTGGAAGTCCCAGTACCATTGTAAGGCGATTGATCTTCAGCTTCAACTGCTGAAATCACCTTAAAAATATTATTCTTTCATTTGTTTGAGGAATGTTGTCCTCTACTTAATGTAATGTAGTGTTGCTTCTGCAAATGTTACAGCATCAGCTTTATAAACTACCTTATGTATTTCTGCTGCTGAGGAGTGCACATTGGACTGTTCTTCTGGTCAAAGTTCCTTGTCTACGTTCCCTTTGCTGTCAAAGGAGAGATGTGAGCTCTGTCAGGAAGACAATATATCTTCCTCTACTTTACAAACACCTTAAGTTGGGTGAAATGCCAAGGAGAGCTCAACTTTCTGTTCACTGAACTCAGAGACAGCCTGGGTAGTGTGGTTGCCCTTTTTGCTGACTCTTCAATATAGATATTCTGATTCCTTGCATTTAGGCTGCAAAGATTTCCAAAGCAGCTCCAGTGATTTCAGTGGGACAAAATGCAATGCACAGCATGGATCTCAGTAACTAAATACCTATTGAAAATAGTGCTTATTTTCTCTGGTCCTCTCTTATATTTGAAAATACTGCTTAAAATGCACTTAAAAGGCAAAATGTCATACAAGCCCAAAGAAAGGAGATGTTATATAAAGCTGATATAAAAGGGTAGATTTACAAATGCAGCAGTATTAAATCACTTCTAGAATTAATAGTGGGCTTTTAGTTTGAGAAGTCTCTGCTTGGAGACATTCACATCACCACAGGAAGGAAAGATGATACCATGCTATGAGGTCAGAGAGCTCCATCTGAAAAAATGATTGAATTGCAATTTTGATCAATTCCTAAGAATTGTTCACAGTTGAAATGAATTTGGAACCAAGGGACATCTTAATTGATGATTCCCCAAGATGTTGGGAGGGGCAGTGAACATCTAGGTAGTTTTTAGAACCCATAAATTATCAAGACAGTGATATATCAGCAACTGAATGAATAATGTAGAGATCAACATGGCTTATTTAAATTTAGCTTAACCTTTTCTTCCATGGGAGAGTGAAAGAAGAATAATTGCCTCAATTAAATTTTAATCTTGGATATGTTGATCTGTAACTGGGTTTGCCACAGACTAGGTTTCCCTTTCCCATATAGATGAGGCAAGGCATCTAAACTTGAAGTCTCCACACTAATATTGACTGTAATATGCCCAGAAATTTTGCAAGGTAGACATTTATGTGTAGCAGTGCACATATTAGCTAACCCAAGGGTATTAGTTTTGTGTTCCTATTTTCCAAAGCCTCATGTGAATAGAATGGAGATTATTACATATTTTCAATATGGCACATCAACAATACCCTCAAAAAAAAAAAAAAAAAAAAAAAAAAAAAAAAAAAAAAAAAAAAAAAAAAAAAAAAGATAGAAAAGAAAAAAAGAAAATGAGGAAAGAAAGTCCCTTTATCTGAAAATCATTTTCATTCAGGTCTCTGCTGTGCATGGTAAAGAGATAGTAGATGACTTTACTTGAATTAAAAGAGAAATTAATATAAATAATGCAAATGTTGCAATTGACTGGAAGTAAGGGGTATTTCCTGAGGTTGCTTGAATTGTCAAGAAGCAGATTCTTTTGTGGTCAGCCGAGCTGTCTGTGAGCATTACAATTCCTTGCTCATTATTTCGTCCAAGTGTAAACCTGAAAGCAGAGCTCACAGTTTGCATATTTTTATTTCATTCTTTTTCTCTTTTTTAAAGCTAAGTAGCCCATATCTGTTGAATGTGACCAGACTCAGGGACTGAAATCTTTTTGTGCTGTGACTGATGCTGCACACTCAGTATTGTCAGCACTGAGATCCCTGAGCAAGAAACACTTTGGGCTGGGAGAGGCTCTGCTGTGCCTTATCCTATTCTACTGTATTAGAAGGGATAAAATGCAAGTATTTTACTGAAGCTGGATAAAAGCTAGGAAAGCTGTGCATGAGATCTATCCAAGATTTTAGGACTCAACTGGCAATTAAAAGATAAATTCTGAGACGACAGAGCTAGAGACTGGTGGCAAATCACTTGGTTGTGCTGTGCTCTGGTTGAGCCAGTGGAAAAGGAAAGAGAAATATAGGTTTGAAAAGAAGTGGGTGACTACAAATTCTTCAGTGTCAAAGGAGTTGTTTTGCTGATCATTTCATAAGCATGAGAATTCAAGAATGGCTCACCAAAGAATTGTGCATTCAAAACTTGATTGAAAACTTCACATCTGCTCCTGTTTAGGTGTCAGCCCGTGTTTCCAAAATCAGGATGCCTCTGGGTGTAGGCTTGTTGCCTGGCAGAAAGCATTTAAGCACAGATCTTGAAGCTGGGATGCAAGCACATCACTTCCTAAACCCCAAACCAAAGTGGCATCTGAATCTCAATCTCATAAAACCTCACTTTAATATGAAGGAAAATAATAATTTGGTGTTGACAGAAATACTTGGATGTATGTCTTCAAACACTTTATCAGAACAGAATACTACACCTGTACCTCTAATTGTTCTTCTAAGATAGAATAATTTGCTCTTCCTTTTGGAGTCTCATTATCAACCAGCCTTTAAGAGTTACATAGTTTATTAGCATCAATAGCACAGGGAGTGCAAGTCATGGAACAGATAGGAAAAGTATTTAGACTGTGTAGAGATGAGCCTTTATGGAATATCACTTCATTAATCTCTGATCTTGGCTGGGACAGCAAAAGGGACCAGAAAGTTTCCTATAAAACCCTGGCTTAAGACATAACTAGGATAAAAACATAAAGTTTTGTTTTCCTTAGACTTCTGCCTTAAATACATGGTCATCCAAAGAACATTATCCCACTTTTCAAAGGTGTTGGGTAATTCTGTTCTCAAAGACAGTTAAAGGAAAAGTACTGTTGGAGAAGGAGGGAAACATGAGAAGGAGGAAAGCAGACCTAAGTGGAAATTATAAATGAAGCATTATTATGTAAGGCCAGTAACAGATTTTCACTATAATTAAGATGGATTACTTTAATAATCCTTAAGGGCTTGATTCAGAACTGCATTACAAACCATTTATGTGGGACTACTGCACTCATTGCCTCTGTGAGGCAATTGCAGGTGTTTAAATAAGAGAAGAGAAATGCAGAGTTTTTATATTTCTTCAAGCAGCCTCCTTTGGTTTGGAGAGATGAGTGGCTGCCTCAGATTTATGTGCTGAGGAGGTTGCCTGAGCCTTGATAGCACTCTTGGAAAGTAATTACCTTTTGCAGATTTTACACCTGAACATATATACAAGGCATGGCAATTTGGCTAGGGGGAAAAAAAAAACCCACAAAAGCTTTTGTGCACAGAAAAGCTGCTGTTTGGATTAATGAACTCCAGAACTAACTTTCTCCCCTCCACAGATGTCACATGTGCTTTTAAAATACACTTGCTTCCCTTGAAAACACACAAGTGCTGGAAGATACCGTGCTTGCTTCATAAGTGAGACCACGACTATCTGGGAAAGCAGAAGGCAGTGTTTCCATTTTCACAAGAACATCTTTATGTGAGAATGAGAAAAGTCATAAAGAATGCTAAAACTCAGAAGAAATATTTAAGGTTAGGGTATTTAAGTGTAACGTTATAATCTTTTGAACTTTTGTCTTAGTTGTATCTGAGCTCACAAGTATTAAAAAAAAAAAGATTGCTTTGGGGTTTTTGTGAGTGGGAGATGGTGGAAATATCACCCCCTCTTCCAAATATTTGGAATCAGAATAATTTCTGAGCCTAAGGACAAAGATTGCCCTGGTGAATATGTAGACATTGTGAAAAATAACATCTACTTCTCAGCCAGGAAATGCATCCAGGTTATTGTCAAAGAGAAGCTGCTATGGGGTTTGCCCTACACTGCTATGGGCCAAACACCTCCTGCAGTATCCCCCCTGCGAGGAATCTGAGGAGAAAACCCTCTTCTTGGAAAAGATGATGAGTGCCAGCTCATTGATCTGGGGCAGCAAAGACCATCTGTGGGACCATCTGTCCTGTAAGGGTTGATAAATCCTCAGGCTGGTATTTAGCAGATGCCAAAATGCCCACAAAGTGGACTAAAACTAAGCAAAGCAGAACTATGTGGGGAGCCATGACCAACTCCATGCCTTGTGATGGGCAGCCCCAAGGCATCTGGCTGGACTGTTTTTCCAGCAAAGCCCAGGATGGAAACCTGACCACAGATGCAAGAATATGTTTGTCCCTGTTTCCTTTTGCTTTTCATGTTTCTTAGAAGTAGAGCTGCATTACAAGTTTTTAGTGAAATCCTTTGTGCTTCACTGTCTTTCTTGTTGGAGAGGTTGTGTGGGGGGAAAGATCAGAGCACTGTTTGTCAGTCTGGAGCTTTCTGTTCTTGGAATATTCACTGCTAAGCAGCACAATGAAATCACCATTTGGTAGGATCTAACCAAGATCAAAACAGAATTGATCATTCTCATACAGATATATTTATTGGTTTTGCTATTTACCAGACCACTTTATTTTCCTCCTAGCTGGCCAGAGCATGCTACAGAGGTTTTTCAATTCCTAAATACTGAGGTCAATGAGAGTTAGGAGGTCAAACACTTTTAGGGATCTGATCATAAGCTGTATAGAGAATATATCTTCTTAATAACTTGCCTTTGTGATGTATGTGATTCTTAAAAAAGTACCCTATCATTTTATTAGCTCTGCAGGAGCTCTGTGCCTCATTTTTTGGAAGGGTTTCTTGATGCCCAAGTGCAGCTGCATCATGTGTGCAGGAGCTCACTTACAGGGGGAATGTGCAGTGGGCTGACCACTGAATACCACTCCCCTCAAACCCTTTCAATACCAAACCCAACTCCCTGCCCCAGCTTACTACACTGCAGACCTGTGGCCACTCCAAGCACCTGAGCAGCTGTTGAGGGTCAAAGCCTGCAGCAGGAGGAAGGACAGAGGAAATTTGTATGACAGTTATATTGAATATTATTCAAGCATTTATTAATAAGTGGCTTCCTAATGGTTAACCTCAATCAACTTGTCTTTCATTAGTTTTTCTGTTCTCCCCTTGAACCCAATTAAATTGTTTTAATCTCTAACACCCTAAATTTCACAGCCTGATAGCACACTCCTAGAGGAACTACACATTTGTTTTGAGCTTACCTCCTTCTAGTTTGATTTCAATCTCCTTAATTCTTGCACTAGAATATAGATGCCTTCCTCTGGTACCTCTATTCAACACCCACAAAAATGCAGTCTAAGACTTTTTGAGCTGTAGAATTCAGCTGATCAGCAGTATCAATAGCTCCTGATGGGCCTCTCCTCCCTGAATTTGCCTAATTTCTTTTTGAATATTTACATTTTCACCTCAAAGATATTCACACTGCAAATACATCTGACTGAAAAAGCTGTTTGTTCTGTTTGCTCAGAAAACACTGCCTGATCAGTTCCTTGGTTGCCATATGCTGGGAAATACCAAATGCATTATTTGCTATTTGTCTTGTCTGTGTCACTTGTGATTTTATAGAACTCTGCTCCATTCTCCTGAGTCATCTTTTCCCAGGCTGAGTCACAGATTATTAATTTTGCTTTCTGAAGAAGCTGCTTCCAACCAGTGAATATGCCTACTCTTTCTCTCTGTTTCTTCTCTGTGGCCCTTTCAACTGAAATTGCACGTGGCATCCAGGAGATGAACAGAGAACCAATACATTCACATCATTAAGTTACTGTCTCTAATGTCACAGGGCACAAAACAAATGTAAATGGATTAGGGGTCAAGGCCTGATAGCACTGGAAGTGCATTAATTTCATAATGTCACTAAATTTCCTATGTATGTATGTTTCATACATATATGTATGCTCTCCTTTTCCTTTTGCAAGCTGTTTTCATTCGATTTTCTTATTTTAAGATAAAAATATGTATACTCTCCACTTATGTTTTCCTGAACAGTTGAAATTTAAAAATTTTGTTTCAATTTACTGTGGCCAAGGAAGTTCAAGAGAACACAAGGGATTTAGATGCTTGTTTCAAAATACCTCAGTATTTGGAAAAGTCAATTCTTGATGATTTGGTAAAATGAAAATGGGATCTGATGCATTTCCTTACTATGACTGAGCTACACCATAGTCCAAGAATAAGGGAAAGTTATCACCTACCATTTCCTCTCCGTGATCTTCAGTTTGTTTTCCAACAGATGATTATTCAAATTACAAAATCAGAATAAATTCTCCTTGACATGCAGAGTCTCTTTTCATTCTTATTTATGTTGTCTTTAAGGAAAGAATTTCAAGTGCACATTCCCTTCCACTTGGAGTGATACTTAAAACTTGGACACATATTGTGCAATGTCCAAAACTTGTTATTCTCCTCGAGGTCCACAGACTATGCCCCAGTGATAGGAGTCTGAGATTTACCCAATGAATTATCATGACAAATCTGCAGACCTATGAATAATACATAGGAAGGAACAGGGATATCTGTTGCCATTTCTGTGGATGCTACTAATAACCTGTAAAGCCTCTCCTCTGGGAATGCTGTTCTGAAAGAGCACAGGGCTAAGGTTGCAGAGCATCTTGCTTGGCATGTAGAATTGCTGTGTATAATGCAAATTGAATTTGCCAGCACATACACACACACACACACACAAAAAAGAGAAAAGATGGAAAGATGCAGCAGATCTCTCATCGCTGAGATGCAGAAACAGCCTTTGTGCTGGGAGGTAGAACGAGAAATGATGGTCCCCTAATATGATTTTTGGCAAATAATCTTTTAGGAGATATTAGAGAAATAAGTACAGTATGAAATAGAAGTGGCATTTTTTTTGCCCTAAACAACAGCATTGCCTCTTATTTGGCAATGCTGTTGAATAAAAGATGAACCATACAGAGGTTTTTTTGTACCTCTGTATTTTTATTAAGATATTTGGTGTTTACAGCTTAATAAATTGCCCAAAGGAAAAAAAAAATTGATGGTGTTGTTTTTATCCAATCTGGATTTATTTAACACATAGCATGCAAAATCTGTTTTCAGAAAATGGGTTTTAATTTAAAAAGCCTTCTGGGCTGTCAGTTATTCTGTCCTAAACAACCCACAGCTAATATACTGCTTTCTGATAAGTTCTTCTCCATCTTCTCCTCTTTTTGGTGAAAGTTGACCCAATTTCAAACCTATCTGGAGCTTGTGTAAGACAAAGAAACAGGTTTGATCATTAAAACTTTGTTATCTTTGTGCCTATTGAATACAAACTTGACCACACAGCCTCCTGGTGGTTCAGCACTCTGCTCAAGCTGTATGAAACCAATACACAGAGAGTGGGCAAAAACATGTCTCATACAAAAATGGACATGGTCTTGCAGCTATTCTGCACTTAAACCACTTTATACTCCCTGTCCATTTAAACAAAGGTAAAGGAAACAAAGTGCCTGCAAAACCCCCTTAACAAAAGCAAAAGAAAAATCCTTGGCAAGCCCTGAGTGTTGACCACAAAGCCAGGAAAGTAGAAATGAATTCTCAATAGGCAAAGGAAAGTTTGGCTTCATTTCCAAAGCCATCACATGACCAGTGTCTGTCCAGAACAGGCTTTCCTGTACTTGGAGAAGAGAAAGATGACTTGTGGGCAGGATTTTCTGGCAGAAGAGAAGTGATCATTATGCTTGAAGAAACCCTTACAACATTAACGTGCCTAAGCAGCCATTCTGACATCTCAGTTACACAGAGACATTTATGCTGCTCCAGAACAGGTGGGCACAAAATAGGCTTTGATCTGCTGCTGCAACCTCTATTTTAGCTTCCAGCATCCTCTCATATTCTTGGCCACCCATCACTTGCAAGGCAAGAATCCTAGTTGCTTTGCCACAATCTCTCTTTCACACTTTCAGTTTTCCTTCTTTTCCCTTTGTGTGCCATTTTGCTTGAGCACTTGACCAAGTTTCATTCTAGCAGTTTGCTGACAACTGCTCAGATATCCTGCATGTGTGTGTATGCATGGGAATTGTCAAAATAGGAGTGCCCAAAATGCATTAGCTAATCCCTTTCCCTTTCATTTCCCCTAGAAATGCAAAGAGATTAGCTTTAGCATGAAAGGATGTTTCAAGCTTGAGAGGATCTCAGTAGGTCACCCAGTCCAACTTCCTGCTTAGAGCAGGATCTGCTGTAATATCACAAAGCTTTCTTCTCATGCAGCAAATTTCATTGTGTTGGTTCCTGGGTCTGCAGGACCAATTTAAGAAGAGGAGACTCCTGGATGCTTTCTCTGGTGCCCCACGACTGCCAGCCATGCACTGCTGCAGAAACATCGGCAGACTCTGTGCCACTGCACTGCAGAGCTCACAGATGCTGGATATTAAGACTGAACTTTTCAATGTCTCTGAAAGACACCATGAAAAGTGGTACTGCCCTTCTGTGTTCACAAAGATTTTATTATGTGAGAATTTGAACTTCGCCAGAACAAACACAAAGGAAAACCTTCAGACAATTCCAGCATCCCTTTGTGTTCTTTCATAGGGAGGAGAGCAGAACTGCCAAACCTTTGACATCAAGTGGCCTGACAAAGCCTAAGAGCATAATTAGCCCAAGCAAAATTGTGGGAGACACACATTACTTCCTAATATATGTGGGCAAGTTCGTGATCAGATTAAATCAAAATAATAAGTGGACTCATCCTGATATCCACATCTCTGCCCTTTTGCCCAACACCAGCTGCTGAGAATAACTTAATTCTATTTGCAGACTAATCACCAGCATGTTTACTAAGGGAGGGGAGTTTTTTTAAGTATCTAGAGTGTAAATTTATCAAAGATGCTCATAAGCCCAAACCCAGAATCTGCTCACACCCAGGTTGAACAGACAGGGTCAGATGCATTAAAGGTATTAGAAGGATTAAATGTGCTAACACACAGAGACTTTTATTAAGATTGAGGGAGATGAATATTAAGCTTGGTGATCGTACATGTCATTTTGGGAGAGAGGATAGCAGAAATGGAAACAAACATCATTAACAGCAACTAGAAGAACAGTTTCATCTGCATACATAAATATTTCAGTCCTTGTTCTTCCTCTGGGCAGTCCTTAGAGAAATGCTAGAGAAAAAATAATAACACAAAAGAGCATTCACTCTGAGGGCATTCAACTGAAAAAATGAATACAAGGTTAGGGAATGTAGGGAGAAATAAGAGTGAAGGGCCAGGCTATGACAACTTTGAAAGCAGGGTAGTATTTGTGATACTTATACCAGCAAGGACCAGGGTCTGGGTCTGCCATATTGATGCTGAGTTTTAGAAACAGCAACATGTACATGAGTTTTGTTATTGCTTTGTGAATTTCGATGACTGGAAACATATTTACAATTGTATCTGGACCTCTGACTTTAGTGGGTGACTGGGAGCAAATGTCTGAGGATGTGAATTTCATAGGTAATTGCCCAGAGGCCTCCGCAGGGTGGCTTTTGCCTTTGAGAAGCAGCAAGCAGTTGTTTAAAGTGAATGGAAATGCAACGTGGAAAGTTTGTGCTTGGTATCAACACAGGAGGAAAACCTCACTGATGGGATTGGTGTGGCCTCTGTCACACCACAGCACAGCACTGCTTGCACCCAAATCCATTCCCCCCTCAAGGTACCATCCCTTTGCTCTTTCCAGAACTAGTAATGGAGATGTCTTGCAATGGTCTCCTTGATGTGTCAGATTAAAGTCACTGCTCTACAACTGTTTTAAAGCTGGAAAAGGAGGATTGTCTTTGCTATAGTGAAATGCAGATCAGCTTTCCCAGGTTTATATCCACAGCACCACTGCTTTTGAAAGCAGCAATAAACTGTTTCCTAAGAAGAACCACCTCCTCTCTCCCCTGTCATGGATGAATATCACTTCAGTGTGATGCAGGTCTATCTGTGGAGCCAAGGCTGGCAGGTAATTCATCATCCTGCACCAAGCTGACTCATTAGAAACCCAGGAAACTAGATATTAACTAGCTCCTTTAACACGTTTCCCCTTACTCTCATTTCACAAAGTTTCCTGTCCCTCTGTTTTATCCTCTGTTGCTAAATTGCAATTATCATGGAACTTTGATCTCTTCACCTGTAGATGGCCCACTCATCCATCACCACAGTGATTTTTCTAAACAATAAAAATCCAGGACTTTCTGCAGGTTTAAAAAACACTTAAAGCTAGTCCTTACCTGTAAAACAACCATGCAGACTGTATAAAATGAAGGGCAAGGATGCAGGGCTTTACCAACTCAAAACAGTAAAAGGTCATTTGTGACTGAAAAATCAGATTTTATTTAAAGAAGAAATGTGTGTTTGTAATTTTTTTTAAAATAATTCCTTTAGTTTTCAACATTTCATTTTTTTCATCTTTCTTTCTCTTTCTGATAAGTAGAAGCGACTTGATGGCCAGAAATGAGTGTTCTACAGAAAATGCCAAAAATCACAAATATCCTCTACCATGGGCTGCTAGAATCCCTAGTTCTAAACTGGAGATGCTACTAGACAACTTCCATCATTTTTCCTGGTTACCTGGAGCATGTGTATCTAGAACTTTCAGCTGGGTTTCCTGTGTGTAAACTAAATAGCTAGACAGCATGAATACCCTATTTCTGCTCAGCATCTCCCAACAGTGTGATACTTACTACAGATCCAGGGTAGAGCTGATTTGCAAAGATATTATGAGACTGCCTGGATTTTTCTGAATGTGGATCAGATCTGGTAAAACTCATGCTGGCTGGATATAGAGAAATCCCAGAAATAAAAAAGTAAAAATTATCCACAAATTACTTGGGCTCATTTCTACACTGAAAGAACAGAACTTGTCTCGAGTAATGGCTGCTTTTCCTTCAATATAAAGTTCAACAATTCTATTTTAAGACCACATTCATTTTTCAGACCTCATTTTTACCTGTAGTTAGTTGTGTTTTAATCTACAACTTAAGAAAGATTTAGTTTTTAAAAGAAGGGTAACACAAAAACCTGATGATGAATTCTTCTCTCTTCCAAACAGTTAAATGAACAGAGGGCACATTTCTATCCTTATGAGAGATTTTTTGATTTATTTTTTCCCTTCATATTTTATACTTTTTAACTAAAACTTCATTTTTGCACCAGCAATACCCGATGGTATCTCTTTAAAAACTTAATTGAACATGAGGGTTGATTTTCATTCACATTTTACCATCTCAAGGGGCAAAAGGGAGTAATTTCAGAAATTACCATATTTATGACACATTGCTACTGAATGTGAGATGCCATCCTCTGTCAGTTCTCTTCAGCTCTATGCTCTGCATTGGCCATTTCTAAGATATTCTGCAGGATTAGTCCTGCATTGCCACAGTGCCAGCACCAGCAGATTCATAGAATCAGAGGATTATAGAATATACTGAGTTGGAAGGGATCCATGGATTCCTTCTGTGGGGTTCCCTGGAGTATCTCAGGCATTTGGAAACTCAGAGTTTCCAATTAAAAATATTTTGTGCCTGGATATGTTATACAGAACATTTGTATTTGGTGAGGGAAATCTTACAATACGAACACAAAATGTTTCATGCAATTGTGTGGGAACCTGTACCCAAAGCTGTGCATTGGTTATTGATGTGGGAAATCAAGCCCTGATGCACTTCAGAAAGTCCACTGGCTCTAGAGGGGGTTATCTGACCCAAGCAACACTCAGACAATTCTGATTATCAGACAGGAGCCACAGCACTGGTACTGGTAGGATTTTCTGAGGCAGCATGCCTGGGAGGGAGTGCCTTAAAGTAACCCTCCACACAGGTCTAAACTTAATAATAAGGGCCCCATGAAGTTCTAAGCATCTCCCCTCCCCTTAAAGCTCCTAAAACTGCAGAGTTCACAGCATTTTTAGGCGTAGGGTACCTTTGTGAAGGCTGTAGTGCCGTGGCTGCTGACCTCTGTCTGCAGACAAGTCATGGTTGTGCTGATCCCCCTGGCTCTGGGTGCCTCCTCCTGCTTTGGTTATCACTGATACTCCTGTGACTGGGCTGCTATCAGCCAAAACTTTTTTTCTTATTAGTTTCCACCAGGTCCTTTAACCATCCCATTGCACTGTCACAGTCACAGTGGCAGCACAGGACTGGGGACTGCACCTGGAGATGGAGCACAAGACTTGTCCAGATTTGCTGGTCTTCTCATTACCCTGCTGAGTTTGGAGCCAGCCTAGCACTTCTGTCTCCACAATGCAGAGTGCTGACACTGTCTCCAGGCCTGGAAAGACATGTGGAGGCAGAAAGGGACCTGGAGAGGATGGGTTTGGGTCCAGGAGTTGCCTGCAAACACAGACAAAAGCCCACTGCTTCTGTGGTGATGGTGTCTGACAGAACTGCATAACAGAGGAGACAAAAAAATCTCACAACAAAAATTACACTTTGCTTGTAAATGCAGTTAATAACTATTAGCCTTTTGGAAATGCCAGTATGTACAAGAATGAGGCAGTAGGGTTTGTTTGTTTGCTTGGAGGCAGATATTGTCAAGCACCCACCATCAGCCCTACTATTTAGGCCATTTTTGCTAAGCTGTACTGTCTGCACAATAATACCACTTTGTGCTTCATGACTTTGGGCAGACTCATGCAGCAAGGACTGTAATAAGGTGTGAAATAAAGATTTAGTAGCACAGCATTGCAAATGCAGTCTAGCAAAGGAGTTCATTACAGTTCCATTAAGACTGCAGAGTTAACATTAAAAACAGCCAAGAAACACAAAAAACTTAAGGTATTAATGTTCCTGCAGCAGCATTAAGTCAGTCACATTGTACAACCACCAAGCTCTGTTTCTTGCTCTGGGCCAGACTGTACAACTTTCAATTTTAGCACAGTTGTCTGATCACAGTCACAGGATCTGAAGGTCCCAGGAACCACGAGCCCACAGGATTAGGAGCTCTGCCTCAGGGAAAGAGCCTTTGTTTACTTTGATGAACACCATTCACCTTGCACAGTCCCCCAGCACAACTGGGACCTGTCAACAGAAGGAACTTAATCAGATCAAACGTTTCAATTTGTATCAGAAATTTGTTTAAACAGGAAAGAGCTGCTCCTGCCTCCATGAGGGCAACCTCTCTGCTCTCATCAGTTCTTGCTACCTTATTCAATTCTAAGTGTTTTCAGTCTTGACCTCCAAATGAATTGGAAAGGAAAGGTTTTCAAGGAGCCAAGATTTTGTTTCCCACACAAACATCTTGATTTTTCTGAAGTTGGTATGGGCTTTTTATAATTAGTCCCTCTTGAAATATTTTAGAGAAAGTGTTTTGAGCTAGTGAAAGCATTTCATTTGTGCATTTTCTGAGATGATATATATTTTCAGAACCAAAATGCCAGAAGGTAATCAGCTTCAGATGTTGCTTTAGAGCTATGAGAGGCATTAATGGCTCTCTTCCTCGAGGAGGTTGCTGGGACCAACCACATGGACCCTGCCCCTCCCTTGCTGCTGCCTGTCCCTTCCATCCCTCGGGAAAGTGCTCGAGCCCAGCACAGCAGAGCAGTCAGAAGGAGCAGCAAGATGCAGATGATCTCAGTTCTGGGGCTTTGTCCATCCTTGTTTTCCATTGAGTTGGAATCAGGGAAGGTGAGAGTGCTGCAGAGAACAGCCACCACCCTGTCTTTGTCCCACTGGCAACATGGAATAAAGTCAAGAAGGTGAACACCTTTTGTTTGTAAAGCACCTTTTTTCTGTATACTTTTATTATTAATTTTGCTGCTGTCCATGTATGTCTCTTATTCTATTGTTGTTTTAATTAATTTACTAATTATCTCAACCCAGGTGCTCTGCCTTTGTCCCTCTCTGACTGGAGAGGGTCTGGGGAAGGGGAGTGGCTTATTTGGAGTTGAGTTTTTGACTGCTGTTAAACCACCACAGTGTCGATTTTAAGAAACAGCTGGAAATTTTGCTGTGATAAGCTGTGCATCCCAATTCTTCTGTTTCATTCTGCAGTCTGTGTTTCTGTCTCTCCTTGTCATATTATAAATCTGAAAGAGGAGGTCATTTAAGTGTTCAAATAAATGTCTAACCATGGTCATCACATTTAAACAGTTTATTCACTTAGGTGACAAATTTTCAATATCAGTCTGTCTTTTTTGTCCTTATATAAGACTTCTCACAGGACAAATAAGAAAAGTTATCCCCAAATACTGGAGACTAAAAGCATTTGCAGTAATGCTTCTCACTGGGGAAAGCATGGGTAGACTTCCCAGGAGAACTTAGCTGATTTCTGGTTTTGTCACAGATCCTCCTTTTGTGTTTGAGCAAATTCTTTGACCCCTGATTCCCACTCTTTTAGGAAAGAGACACAGCTTTTGGGCTGGCTATTGAGACTTTAGATCTCCTTCCCAGGAACTGGGTAGATATTATGGCCTGAGTTCCTATACTGAGGGGCTTGGGGTGTCTCTAAGTCCCATGTGGATATAAACCACAATCACAAATATTGCCTGTTGAGACAATTGACAAGGAAATGTGTGCAATCCTCTCTGTGAAGTGAAGGCTGCCAGACTGAGGCAATAGAGATTTAATGTATTCAAACATTGCAGTGCTGTGTGTAAGTGGATATGATTTAAGGTAATGCATTTTAACACAGCATTATACACTTGCCAGAGTGATTTTATGTAAAGTTATAGTCCTGCTTTCAAATGACAGTACATCAAGACACATCTTAAATTAACTTGACCGAGAGCTTTTTGTGATAAATAGCTGGTGCAGTGGTACAGGGTACAACTGACCCAAGCTCTGCAGGGACAACATGTCTGCTGGATTTTGGGAGATTACTCTGGGCTGGTGAAGGTGATGGCTTGAGTCATGAGTAATATTTTGGCCTGGACATTGCTCCTCTGTGCACAGGTGCACAAGAAGGAGAAAGTATCCATCCTCCCTGCTCCACTGGTGGTGCTTTGAGGTATGCTGGGGTGCAGGCTTGGAGGCTCTGCAAGCAGGGCCAGGGGAAAGCAGCTGCCCTCAGCTGCCCCAGAAATGTCATATAAGTGGAATATGGACTTCTGGGAAGCTCATCCCTAAGTCAGTGCCAAACTCACGACTTTCTGAGTCACAGAAGAAGAATTGGACAGGGAAGCAGTTAAGAAAGAGGCTGAAGAGTTTCCTACCTGGCAGTGCTGGCTGCTCAGCTCGAGCTGCCCTAAAGGAGCCACATTTCAGGGGAAACCTCCCCAGCAGCGAGGCTCATCCAGAGTGCTCCCTTTAGCTACACTAAATGGGGAACACTTCTAGGGGTAGCATCAGGACTGGGGTGCTGGCATCCTGGTGCCAGCTACAGAAGCCTGCTTTCTGCACAGGGCATGAAAACTGCCAGCAAAACCAAATCAAGAGTCTTCACAGCTTGCATCCAAAGTCACCGGAATATTAATTATGACCAAAAGTACAAATGCATTGAACATCTCCTTTGGAAAAAGAGATTTATCTGTCTCTGTCTAAGTAACATTATGAATTATCAGGGTATCAGCAGCTTGACATAAAACACATAATTATATCAGTGAATCATTTAACAATTAGAGCACAAGTTAATTGACATTATTCACCAGCTGAATAAAATCTCCACGAGGCAAACAATGGCACCCACTGGGGTAGAGGTAATTTTAACAGAGTTCTTCAATTAATAAAGTAAAAAATACAAACCAAACATAATTACAGTGGTCGACAGGAGTGTGTGTGTGATTGTAGAGAGGAATAGGAGTTTCAACAAACTCAGGGCAGTAAATTATCAAAATTTAATGATTTCCCCAAGTACTCATGTTCTGAGGAAAAGTATACTGTGATAAAAAACTGAAAAGGAAAGGAGAGAATAAAAAATTGGAATAGAATAGCAATAATAGTATCACTGACTTATTCTGAGCAAATCTGTGGAGAAATGAATGCCTGGTATTTATGGGGTTTCCAAAGGGACAAAAAGAATTTATTTGTGATGAAAAAAAGGGTGGAACAAGAAGCAAAATATCCTTATACCTGCTTTGTAGAGGCTTTTTTTCCAAACTGCTTCTATTGCAACACATTGTCTGGATGGGGAGTTTGGCCACTGAACTACTTCTCAAACTGATAGTACTTGAACAATTATTCTGAAATCATGAATGAGTTGTTCCATATCTCTCAGCACTATCAGATAGCAAGGTTTCTAAAAACTGAATGCTAGAAGATTCTTTCCCTTTCAAGTTTTGAGTCTTGAAATTGCTTTCATATAGAAGTTACCAGACAACTTTTCTTCTTTTGGGCTAGAAGAGCACTTTAAAAACCAGTAATGAATGTCCCAAATAGTCATAGTACTCCAATAGCTGGTTTTAAGGATGCAAGTAGCACATGTTGCCAGGTTGGCAGTAGTTGCAGGGGCTGCAGGCAAAGTGCACCAGGAAGAAGTGTTCCTCCAGCTCACCTCTTTGTCACATCTAATTCTCTGCATCCCCATTACCTTTGGTTTTAACTGACATGGTGTAATGACACAGGCAGGAAATCTCAACTGACCTGGATATTCAGCAAAGATTATAGGAGCACGTGGTTTATTTGCTTCCCATTGGTTAAACACCATTCTGGACAAGCAACAAGCAGATTTAAATTGATTTGATTTATCTCTCAGTATTTGACATGAGAATGAGATCACTCCCATGTCTGTACTCAATGTGAGAAGTGGGAAACCACAGAGAACCCATGTGGACTCATTGTAGTCCTACAGAGGAGTCTGTCCTTTATGCAGGTGGAAGAACATGGCCAGGCTGTTTATCCTGTTCAGCCAAGTGTCAGAGTGTGGGGACTGAACCCAAGCACGAGGATACAGATATGGTGAAACCTCACCAACACCAATTAGGAAAGGTAAGACTTGTATGTCCACCAGTAACCTGGGGTTTTGTTGTACCACCTCTGCTAAATCACAGGCAACTCTATTTTACCTCTTCTTTCTACTGTTTATCATTTGCACTCCTATCCTGAGGCAAACTGGGACTCATTGTGGAAGAAGCTGTACAGACACAGGGTGAGGGACAACAGAGTGAGACAAAGCAGGTGAGGGAAGCACCTGCTTTTGAAATGACCTGCCTGGGATTCTCTGTCATGGTGCTCAGTCTAGAGCACACTTCTGTCCTGCTCAAGGTACATTCAGACACTTAAACAATGTGGAAGCCTTCTCATTGTGAGTGAAGGCAGCAGAATCCATCATTATTAATTGGACTGTTCCTGGAAAATCTGCTAATTTTCCTCTGCCTTGTGTAAAGAAATAGAAGGAGTCAGAAGGAAAGAGATTATAGCAACAGAAGTTATAGAGGCTGGGTCCAATTAGACAATTTCCTGATATGTTACGTAAGAGAGATAAAAATGAAATGTAGACAGAATGTTAAAAATCCAATATTTGCCTGAACACTTAAATCAGAGTACTGAAAACCAGGCTGGGTCAACGTGTTTCAGAAAATAAGTTTCCTTATAAAAATCCTCAGCAGACCCTTTGCAGAGATGATGGTGCATGTTGAGCTGTAAGAACTGGAAGCCAAAGAACCACAGGTGCTTGCTGGCCAGGAGCTCTTAAAACACCCATTCCTCATCTTTAATAACAATGATAACACCAATGATTAATTAACAGCCAGAGTATCTAAATAAGCTGTTTGGCACTGAAAATTATCTTTGTTTTGTGAAGACACTGAAGATTTAAAGAGCAGTTTAAATGAGAGGGGTTGCTCACTCTTAAAGGTGATGGGAGAGCAGTAGAGATGCTGCAACAAGTATGGGGGGAGCTGAGGGCTAGGTTGCCTTGGCTCACTCAAAGAATTGCACCTCATTATGAATAAACAGGCTAGGAAAGTGTAGTCTAGCTTAAAGTATTGTACTCTGAATGAGAAAAGACTGGAATGCTGGGAGAACTGCTCTCTGTAGCTAAATTAAAAGAGTCTATTAGGAAGGATCTCACAAGCTGTTGCCCTGAAATTTTCACCATACTTAGCAATTTGTTGATGGAATGAAAATATGGCTTTGGGTAATGTTGAATGAGGAAAGACTGCAAATGTCCTGTAGAACCAAAATGGAGACATGATTTGGAAAAGGAAATAGTGTGCAAGTCATCAAGGTGGGTGCAGGGTGCCTGCCTCATAGGAATAATTTACAGTGTAAATACAGAGAAGAAACGTGAGCCAGGCAGTATTTTAGGGAGGAGAAGAGTGGGAGTAGGATAACAAATCAAGCAGTTTCAGACCATGCAAATAATGCAGATCTCATTTGAGGATATAGCCCAGGAAGATTTCTTGCAGGCTGTTTGAGATAACTATTCTCAGGACTCAGTAAAGGCTTTCTGGGGTGCCAGAATGTGAGTCTTATCACTGTATTTCAGGTGGTGCAGATGTTGAGAGCCTAGAAAGAGCTGAAAACTTGAAGGCTGCTGCCAGGGAAGTTGAAAGAAACGGAGTGTGAATTGCCTAGGGAAGAGATAGCCAAAGGCAGGCATCCATCTAGCAGTCTGCTTCAAGGCAGAAGGGAGAAAATTGCTCTCTTCATTCATTGTGAAAAGGACTAGAAGTAATGGCCTTAAAGTAGAGCAAGAGGTGGTGTTATGTGTATTATTACGTTAGACACTAAGAAAAGCTTCGTAGCATGATAGGAGTTATGCCCTGAAAATAATTTTGTGGAAGGATGATGGTTTTTCCTTACTGAGGTCTCAAAGAACTGGGTAAACTCATGTGGTCTGGTGGGCAGTAGGGAAATATTGGCAGAGTAGGGAGATAATTTGAAGGTCTCTCATAAAAAGAAGCTGTAATTATCTATATTCAATGTGTAGAAAATTAAAATCTCCCCATTTGAGAACTGAATAAAGGCACATTCTTTCAGAGAAGAGCATCCACAAGCTACCAAGCCCTCACCCAGACATGTGTGATTTCTCCAGGAGGGGGAACATATCAACTCCTTGTCTATCTGAGAGACAACCAGTGTTTTCCCTAAAGAAATTCTCATCTGTCACTCAAGTTTTGTGTTTAGACGATGGTAATTATGTGCTATTAATGTGAAAAAGTATTTTATCTGGTCATTGCTGGCACATGATTTGCACAGTCTGGCTTGGTCCAGGAAAACGATACACTTGTGTATATAATAGTAATGATGATAGCAATGAGAGTAAAATTAATAAAATGAGCAGTTATTTCTTGAGCTATATACATCTATTTATGAATGCATATTGCACTTTGTCAGAAATATTTGAGAAATTGCCTTTTCTTTTCCTTGTGGAATTCTGAATTAGTTTCCATTTCACAGTAATAAGCACGTCACTTTTAATTTTTTTCTGTTTTCAATACTTTTCTCAATTCTTTCATATCCTTTTTCTACTTCAAGTTTAAAAAATGTTTGTTTTTTCTTTGTTTTCCAAGGTCTTCTTTTTTCCAGTTATTTTTAATGGAAATTATCTTGAAAAATATTATGATTAAAAGGATGCAAAACAGTACAAAATAATGGGGAATGACAAAAATGCAAACAATTCATACAAATTATGTTTTGAGGAAAGGTAAAAACCAGACAGGCTAAGGTAAAAAATGTGTTACGAGAGTCAATTAAAAAAATTAATTACCAGGAAAAATATAACTACTTCTCTAATTTCTGGATGTGAGTTCTCTTTTATATACTTGGTATTTAGAAGAACCCCAAACTGTTTCTTATGGCACTGCAAAGTGTATTTTTCAGGAGTGGAACTTAGCAGTCTCCAACTGTTTGTTACTCTCCCCAGATTTAAGATCAGAAGAAGAAACCACCAACTTAAAAATGCAAGACTACATAGGAAGCAAACTAAAATGTTATCTGGTGATACAACACCACCTGATCTGCAAAAATACCAAAACCAGAGGCCTCTCCACCTCCTCTCCCCTCTTTTTGTTTTAAGTAACTAAACCCACTTTCACTTTTCATCCCTCAGTACTCCTTGCTCCAAACCAATAACCTATTATTACTCCCTAGACTTAAAATTTTGCAGGTGCTTCTGTGCTTTCTTGAAGTCATAATGAGCATTTGATATCTAGGACTATTTCTGCAGTAATAGCAATATGTGATATGCTATAAGAGCTTTCATATCCATCTTACTTGGGTAGAAGACAAAGCAAGCTCAGGGGAAAGAAATCTTAATGTAGTAATAATATCTTGGGTAGTGGCAGAGTAAAGCAGTGAAAAATACCAGCACAGCTAATGCCTCTTTGTGCAATTATTCCCACTTTCATAAGTTTGCCCCAGTGTGAAAGTTTTCTCCTTTAAAATGGGCTGGCAAAGATAATCCATTAATTCAACAGCACTGGAAAGTTAACATTTTTTCCCTTCATTAGCAAGTTCAAAATTGCATTTTATTTCCATTTTGATGAGATTTTTATGAGTTAGAAGAGAGGAAGTTGAACCCCAGGAGCTTAATGGACCCAGAAAGATCGCAGATACAGGATTGAATTCAATGAACTGTGAGGAGTTTAGTAAATTAATTAAATTTAAGAAAATAATGATTTTTTTTTGTCTGCTGGATTAAAAATGCTAAAATGCAATGAAAAGTTAATTTAATGCTAAAACTTTTTCCCCTAAATTTATTTTGCATTGATATTAAATAACTTCTTCAAAGCTTAAAAAGCAGAGAAGAAAGAGGGGAGAAGACTTCTAGAAAAATAATGATTAGATTAATTTCTGATTCCCTATTGTATCCTGTAATCACTTCAGCCTGAGGACTGTCCTTCAGAGCTGTGAATAGCATTCTCTGGGGTGTTGGCAGCATTTCCCAGACCCACATTTTCCCTGTAGCCCTTTCTCAGCTGGTCTTGTAGCAGGAACAACTCAGCTGCTGAGAAGTGGCTGTGTTCTCCTGGAGTTCACAGCTCAATGTGTTCACCTGTGTCTGTGATGCAAAGCCCTGAAGCTGCTCACAGAGCTACAAGACTTTCTAGGGTCACAAAGACTGGTCTCTCTTTTCAAGTGGAAAGGTAGAAGGGTTTAAATTCTCCTGCTCAGCTCTCTGTGTCCCGCTTTAGGCTGGCTTGTAACGTCTGGTGCACGTTTCTTCTCTGCTTGGTTCCACCCCGCGTCATTTCTTACACCATATGGCGGAAAAAAAGGCAAAATCCAACCTTGAGGGCTGCCTTCCTGCACCTTTTGGAGATAAAAACAAAAAGAAGGCAGCTCCCCCAAATAAACATTAAACTGCTGAATGAAACTTATTGCCTACACTCCTCGACCCCAGCAAATGTGTGAACCAAACAGATCTGTGAACATGTAGGGTCAAGAGCTACTTTAAATCTCAGAAGCTTGGTACTTTTCTTTCTGTTTTCCCTTTTCACACACGATGCCAGACATTACAGAGCCAGCTTTTCCTGTGTCAGCTGCCTGAGCTGTAATAAAGCAAGGAACACAGATAATTCCAGCAATTGGTGAATTGGTGGGAGGTGTATTAGTGCCACTGTGGAAACAGGCACAAGAAACCCTGACAGAAAGAAAAGTAAAAAATATAATTTTGAAAAAGCAGTATTAAGTCCCTTTCCCTTCCTGCTTTTCTTTCTCAAGGGAATCCTGTTGCAATGAGTGACATTTAAGAAGTCTATCATTATTGATGATATGACAGATTCAGGTGCAGTCATTGGAGGAATATGATTTTATTCTGCATTCAAAAACAATGCATAAATTTTCTCTAAAATAGCAATTGGCTTTGTCCTGTGATTAATGACCTGCCACTCAACTGCAGCTAGCCAATCTCTGAGGCATGGCATCCAACAGAAAATTAATCAGTTACTGAGAATGGGCGTGACCAAAACCAGAGAAGAAACCTCCTAAAACCTGTCAGCAGAGTTATGAG
This sequence comes from Notiomystis cincta, assembly GCA_013398075.1. Classification (NCBI taxonomy): domain Eukaryota; kingdom Metazoa; phylum Chordata; class Aves; order Passeriformes; family Notiomystidae; genus Notiomystis; species Notiomystis cincta. The sequence goes on from VZRX01021890.1 coordinate 256,205, forward strand.
TGGAAATCAGTGGTATGGTATGTTCAGCTCTTATTGACAGTGTGCATACAGCATTGCTCTTCAGTGGAGTTCAGGCAGGGAGGTGGGCTCCAAGGCCATTTGATGCTGATGAAACCCTACAGAAACCACCTAGAAATTACAGTATTTGTCCAAGAATACCAGATACCACTGGACTCACAATGCCCAAGGGCTATGAATTCATACACCATGAGCTGCTGCTCAGGCTTCTTGAGTAGAAAAAATGATTGCTCAGTTTAAAATGTGTGCAAGAGATATGGAAGAAGATGACAGTTCTCATAAATAGTGCAAGATGTAAGGGGCTGATTATGCATGTAGGAAAGGGGCATTATTTGAGTTCATTGGATGTGGGATCCAGGATATCTGGATCTCCTTCTGCATTGCTGGCAGTTGATGTACCCCATCAAACTCAGTTCCTGCCATTCTGCAGGAGCAGTGAATACAGATTTGCATTTGCCTGTGGTTCAAAGCACCTGAGAAATACAGGGTTTCAGTCAGCAGGATTCTGCAGCATCCCTCTACCTATCTGATGCAAAAATACCCAACACCTCCAAGAGCAGCACCTCTTCAAGGCTTATCAAATAATAATAGTTCAGAATATGTTTCCATGGAGGTGCTGGGAATCAGGAACTATTCTCCAAGAAAGTATATTAAAACAAGTTTTCTAATATATTGGATCAGTACTTTGATTGCTGCAAAGAGCTTTGAAGCATTGTGTGGAAATTTGGAGAATGATTCTGGACTCAGTTTATGAATTCTCTTTGACAGTGGGAACTCTTTGTAAGGGAATGGAGAGCATTCAATTTTTTTTCTTTCTTTTTTTTCTTTCACATACCTTCCAGTTGAGCCAGAACAAGAAAGTAGGCTTTTACCTTGCTAGAGCAGGGCTAGTAAAAGGCTAGCAGTGAGGATGATAAACTTTGATAGCCATCCATTAAAATGAAGCCCCCTTGAAAACAAAATACCTCAGCTCAAGAGGAGCCATTCTTTCAAGTCTAGATTCTTGGGAGATGTAGAAGAAACAAAATGAATCAGATACTGAGAGATTTTAGCTGCTTGCTAAGATAAGACTTCTCAGGGAATGCTGTGGCTGTAGGGGGGTGAAAAGAGCTTTGTGACCAGCCATGCCTGAGGAGATTTGAGCAGAGAAGGTCAGTTGAAAGAACAGCCATACACCTCTGCTCAGAACGGAGCACACTCCTTGATCTTTTGCAGAATCTAATGTAATATTCAGAAAATGCTCATGGCACACCTTCTGATGGCAAGGAAAGTGAGGAAGCCAAATGAATAAAAACACATATTCTGTCAGGAGCTCCATTTTCCTGTACTGGCTAAAGCAAAGAGGTCTTGGGGTGCCCACCTGCTTGCATTAAAGCACGTCATTCAAACAGACCAACTCAGAGTCTGTGTGAGAACACTCTTGAAAAGGATTGCTTCTCATGTTTGGGGAATCTAATTGAGGCAATTTGACCACCAGGTCCCTTTTAAACAAAGGAGTAACAAGTTCCTAAGCACACTACTGTTCCCTGCTCCTGCAAAGGAGGTTTGAAGGCATCCCACAAAATGAGTAGGAGTGCTCCTTCTCTACTGTAACGCTGGCTTGGCTTCCTCAGTCTTTGCAGATTTAGCAGGTCTGTCTGCCTGGTGTGTAAGGACTCCCAAAGGGTGTTTCCTCAGCTCAGTATTACCACAAGACATTTTCTTCTAATCAGCAAATAGCCACATGATAAACTACATTCCTGTCAATTTGCATTTAACTCAAAAATGGGCCGGGGTGTGCACTTCACATTTCACCTTAATTTACCCTCTCTTGCCCTTGAACATTTACTAGCAATTGTAATATACTGCAGTTATGGAGGTTGTGGTTTGTTTTTTGCTCTGCTTTTATTTTCCTGGGGAAGAATAGGAAAACAGGTTTTTAGAAGCCATTTATTAATTTTCTAGTGTACCACTATCTTCCTGCAAAGTGAGAAGTAATGGATAGAAAGTCCAGTAGGCTGTTACCACACAGATGCTGAGAATAAAATGGGGTGAATAAAGCTTTAATGGAGTCCTGAAAGCATCTGTAACTATTTGTATCTTAGAATTACACCTGCAGATTACACAGATCTCTTGGAATGTGTTGCAGTACCTACCATGACCCCTACCACTTACCAGCAAGCAAGATTTTGCAGTGGAGAAACAAGTCTCTCATTGGAGCTACTTGGAGTCTGAGGAGCCTGTGACCAGTGGGATTTGGTTTAAAGTCTTCAGGTAGAGAAAGCAATGGGCCTGGCATCCTCTTGCCATGCCAGTGGCCCTTGGGATGAGAGAAACACAGCAGTCTCTGACACATGACAAATCACCAAAGAGGTGAACAGCAGGGACTAGTTACAGCCAGAGCTTGAGAGCTTGCTCTCATTATTTGTTATGGACTTTCATTGAGTTATTCACTCACAAGCAGACAGCTGCCATGCCCCAGAGATGGGCTCTTCTGCCCTTGCTGGGAAGGAGAGGGACTCACAGACAGTTGCTCTGTGTGTGTTGGTGCTCCTGTGCCTGAGGTCTGTCCTGGGACAGAGTGGAGGGTGCTGGGCTCAGAGCAGCCCTTGTGACAGGGAGCCAGATGTGGGTCAGAAGTGGTGTCATTGCCCATTCAGGGACAAGAGAGGGCCCTCCCAGGCTCTCCTCTCACTGCTGTCCAGATCTTCTGGTGCCATTGCTAGGGTAGGAACCCACTCTTTAGAGGCAAATCAGCAGCACAAGTCTGTCCCTCTGTCCATCCTCGCTGTCTGCCGGCAGCCCCACGGCTGTGTCAGGGAACAGCACAGCACTGGAAGCTCAGTGTCCTGGGGCTGGAGGGACCTGTCTGTCCTTGGGCAGTGAGGAACTAGGCCCTGAGAAGAGGGAAATGAGCTGTTAACTTACATGCAGCACACTTGCAGCTGCTCTTTATATTCCATACCCCAGTGCTTTATCCAAAGTAATTTAAATGTCTCAAGCTCTGATGCCCCCATCACTTTTCCTGGCATATTATTTTGCAGGCTAACCCATCTCACCATTTGCATTTTTCCACATGAAATTAAGGAGAAATTTTCCCTCCCTTTCAATCCTTAGTTTCACTGAACACTTTGCTATGTGTGCCACTTTCCTCCCAATGCCTCCTGCCTCTCACTCTGACTTGTCTCCTGCTCCTTTGTACCCCCAAACAGGACACAGCCTGCAAAGTGTTCAGAATGCTGAAGCAAAGGCAGGATGGGTTACTTATGGCTCAGTGACATGTAAATGACTAGGGCACAAATCTGAGATAGAAGGCCACAAACTACTCACTGCTGGCTTCCTGCATCCCACTATTCACTTCCCTGTTCCTTACTGCCTTTATAATCCATAAAGTATTTCAGAAGGGAATTGAGGACCTCTTTCATGCCATTTAGCACTTTGTTCAGGGCCAAGCACCTCTCTTCTTTTTTTTTGTCTAGAAAGATACCCAAGACAGCACCATTTTTGTGCACATAATAAATGATTTTTGGGCCTGATTCAATCATTAGAGAATGTTTATATAGGATTTGGATGAGTATCCTAAAGCAAAAATCAACATAGAAAGCATCTCCAGGTGTTTTTGGCATGCAGGTTTTTAAAAGGCTAAAGGAAACAATAAAAGCATTTCCTAGAAATTATGGAAATGTTGTTGGGCAACAGGGATTATTTATTTCAATACTCTTGTATGAAAATGAGAAAGACCTATAGGCAACCTGAACAACCAAAGGGATTAGTTTATTTACAAACTGTAATGGTATCCAAATATTTGGGTTTTTTTTTATTAGGATCCCCTGAAACTGAAATTGCAGTGGGTTTAGGACTATGAACATTTTAGGTGTGCTATAACCTATGGGTTTAATAACAATAAGTCGTTTTCTCTGGCTGATTTAAAACCTACTTGTCCCATAAAAGTGTGGTGGATGGTTTTAATTAACACCTCAACAAAAGCAATTTTTCAGGGGGGGGGAATTGAAGCATAGGCTGCATTTAAAATTATATCTGGCAAAAGGAAATCTTTTTTATTCCTGCTCTTCCCCAGAATATAATTTGTCACTGGAACTCATTGACATTAGACATTGCCCATGAGAATAATTTGATAGGAAGAGTAGTAACATTTTGACAACTTATAGACTCTTCATTGCATATCTATAAGATGGAAAAAGAAAGTCTTAGGATATCAATCCTCATGCTTTAGGGCATAACACCTCTCATTAATGAAGGCTTGGCCTGAAGTTGCCCCTATATTATTCCAGTTTTAATTTATAGGGTTCCAAGAGACTTCCTTTGAAGCTGCCAGTGTTTTGGACATAGGAACACAGGTGCCAAGGAGCCCTAGTCTGAACTAGATATCCATTTGTACTTGGTGGCATCTCCATCTCCTCTGGGGAAAATGTACAGAAGAAATCAAGACTTCTGTGGTGCTCCATATGATGCAGTCTGGCCTAACCCATGGCCAGTGCTGTGGCAGCTGCTGGACACATCCATCCTGCTGAGAGGCAGTCTTGGGGAATGGGTTTGAATTAAGTAACTTGCTTCTGGAATGACTCAAGGAAAGCATGTCCCATATGGAGGTCTGCAAAAACATGTCTGATATGAGTTTCTTGCTATGCTCAAGTAACAAATGAAAGATTTCTTCTGATATATTTTCCTGTCCCCTGCCCCAAATTAATGATAAACCTTCTCTTTGCATGTCCTCATGAAAGGATGTCACAGAACACGACCAATTTTTAGACCTTCCACTTACTTTATTGTTTTTATTTTTTCTTGGCATTTTGGTTTTTTTTTTTCTATGGTCAATATTGTTCTGTATCAGAAATAGTTCTTTTTTTGCAGTCTTAGTTTCCTGAAAGAATCTGTAATAAGCAAGTATTTTTTACTTGATTTTCATATTGTTTGGTCAAACAAGCCAAATTTCACGAAAGATGTGGACACCATAGCTCTTGCCTGTGTTTTAGACATGATTTTGAGTAATTCTTTTGAACATGCTCAGGGGACACAGTGACCCTTCTATTTCAGTCATCTCCCTGTAGTCATTGGCTATTAAAATCCAACTCAAACTAGATCATATTTGGAAGTCATAAGGGAAAGGGGTCTAATTACTGCACAATGAGAAAACTCTTGTTAAACACCTTGTTTTGACTGCTAGACCCTCCTGGGGTGCCTAGTGAAGCCATGCATGTCAGGTTGAAGAGAGATGTGGGGAAGTGAAGCAAATGCAAGCCATCTGTCTGGAGAGTTTACAAAGTATTACTTGCTCTTGATAAATCAAACAAACAAAATCATTTTTGGGATCAGCATGTTAAAAAAGAAGAAAATATGAAGGATTTTGCTCACTACAGTCTCATCAGTTAGAGATTTGAATACATTGGAGTGCTCTAATGATACCCAGAAACACAATACACACAAATGGGATGACTTCAAGAAACAAGGGAAAGGAAATTGTTCTTGTATTTGTAGATAATCTCTTTCTTGGCATCTTTTTTTATCTATTACCTTAATGCATAAAACTGCATCATTTGAGCAAGATAAGGCAATTTGGGTGAGTACAGGAAATGTTGAAGCCAAGGCTGTAGAAGAAACCTGCACAGTCCTGAAAGTCCATTTGCACAGGATGCAGAGCAAAGGATGACAAAGTATGGGTACACCTTCAGGTTAATATCTGCAACTGCAAATTGAACAGGAAACTCTAATTACATTTAAAAACAACAACAAGGGAGCCCATTGATCCGAAATCAGAATTTCTGTCTTTGTCTTGCAACTTGCTTTTTGCCAGCTTCCCATCATGGAGCAGTTCAATGTTACTCTTGCACTCAGGAGAGTTCAGTTCAGTTCACGTCTGTCTGGCTCTCACTTCTGTGGTTTGGTCAATTTACATTTTATTTTCTTGTTATGGAAATAATGTCAGCACTTCCTCTGTCTTTCCCATTTGGGTGGCAATTCTTTGGGTGCATTTAATATCTTATTATTTCTCTGCTTAGACCTGGGCATAAGGCAAGTCTGACTTTGCTTAGGATATACATTTTTTACTTTATTGGTTTCTTACACAAGTACTGCTTTGAAACTTCCCAGAAACTTTTGTCATCTCTTTCTGCTAAAAACACAGCATTATCACAATATTTTTATATTAACTTAATCAAACTTAACACTTGCTAGTGAAAATATAGCTTCCTTTCTCTGTGTTTCTGTATATCTCCATTTAAGATATGCTTCCTTTAAATTACAGTTATATCACGCCAAGAAAGACTGATTTCTCTTCCTCTGGAATAATCAGACCCATTTACTTTGTACAGTGTTTCACCCTTTTACAGGAACAAAGTGGATGTGGATGTGCCAAAACCAAAAAGGAGCTATTGTTTCAAGGCACATCCACCGAGCAGGTGGAAGAGAGGAAAACTCTCTTCAGGAAAAATGCTGAGAGTGTGTACACAGGAATGTACACAATACACGTGTCTCAGCTTGCAAAAAGAACTCTGCAGGAGTTGTAATGACCACCAGCCATCAAGGCCATGGGTTTATGAGCCATATCTCCATTTTATTCCAGCCTGAACTTGTATCCAATTGCAAGTCGTTGTTTTCAGATATTGCCAACAGAGAACATTGTGGGTATATATTGTAGTGCATGTCAATAAAACCTATTTAGAATATGGTTTCATTTCCTCACTGCCACCTACTAGGAAATAACTACCAGGTATGAAGTTTAACAGCTGTCCCCATGATTGGAAAGTGATTTTCATAAGGTTTTGAAGAAACACACGAAGAAAACATTGATTCATGCTCAGCCCTGTAGCAAGCATACAGGGAGCCTAGATTGATAAGGACCTAAGACTGGTAAATCATAATGTAAATAAAAGCACTATTTTTCATGCAGTTTATTTACAATGGCTTTAGTATGCTACATTTCCAGGGAAATATATGTTCTTGTCAGGAAACTTCAGGGGAAGTAAATGAGTTTGAATCACATGAATAGGTTTAAATGCCATGGCTGAAATTTAGTAAACTATTTTGCACTATCTCTTCTTCTTCATTAAAAGTGGAACATTTTTCTCTGCCTCTTCACGTACTTAATAACAAGACTGGATTACCCAGTGGGACACTGGGTAGGAGCAGCATCCTTTAGCTTTTCTGAAAAATCTCACACTTTAGCATTAATTCCTCATCATGAGTCAGAATCTGAGTCTGAATCAATATATAATGGAGTCTGGATCCATGAATATTCTTGCTGGTTTCTATTTATCTGTGTATCACATAGTTTGGGACCCAACTATCAATGCAGGATCTGAGCAATTTCCACAGCAAAGAATTTAATACCTTGAATATGCTGCTTATGAAGTGTTCAACTTTCTCTCTTGGGGTCCAAAATTTGCACTTGGGAGAAATATATCAGCAGGAATTTGGGAATGGCAAAAGACATTTACTTTATGACCCAAAGAGATGAGTGTTAGGGTTTCATAGGGATTGTGTGCTTATACATTCCTGATTTCTAGTGTCACACAGGGTTATAGGATGGTGTGGAAGACAACTATATCTGCATTTCTGGCTTTTCATGGCAGTTTAGACATGTGCAACTGAATGCAACTTGCAGAAGTCAACACATTCTTCTGGCTACAAGAAAGTAGACTAAATCACAGGTATTTATGTAAGTTATTAAATACTTCTTAAGAACAAAATCTCACAACTTTCCTAAGGAAAAGTGATCACCTTCCCTAATATCCACACCAAAGGGTATTTTCTGATTTTGGAAACACTTCCTGAATTTTGATGTAATAAAATTATTTCATTTGGCTTTGAATTTCACACATAAGATTTTGGATTTAGGATCCCATGAGCTACTAGACTCACAGAGAACCACAGGACATTAATCAGTTTCAGAGCCCATAATACAAGCTTTTTCTTTTTTTTCTTCTTTCAGTTTTTTAGAATTATTTTTCAGTTGTACTGCATATTTATGTTTCAAGTTGTCCAAATCCACACTCAGCATTGGAGTCCTGTTGTACAGGATGAACAAATACAGCAAGCAGATGTCTATGGGAGAAACCTCTCTAGGTCTTATGAGAACAGATAGCAGTGGGAACAGAGTTGAAATGAACAAGGCACTGCTTTGTGCAGTTTAGGCAAATTTGAACTTTGCTCTTTTATTTATTTTTTTTTAGGTTTCAAATTAGAAAAGAGGTATAAATAATGGTGGGCATGGGAGAAACTAAGAATGGGATGGTATTTCAGATTTTAGATCAGGAAAACCTGTCATGTCCAAGTAAACTGTATGGATCAGCTGAATCTAGTAAATTTGGAAATCTTTATTCTTTGATAGAACCTTTCTACCTGGGCAGGAATGGCTCTCATGCTCCTTGCCACATGATTATCTCAGCTTCACTAAAGACCTGGAGCTAGTAATGAGATAAAGAAACCAAATCAGACGTGAAGCATTCTTAATTCGTTGTGAAGACATATTGTGCATGTACCAGACAATTCATGATTACCAATTAACTTTATGTGGAAGGTACTAGGATTTTATGAAGATCAATGGCATAATAAAATCCATACTGTAACTTAGGATGGGTGGATGGTTTCTGAGTCTTGAATAGACTCCAGTGATAACAGAGCCTGACTAGCTGTACAATTACTCACCAAACATTGTCACCTACAATTTTCAGCAAGGAATCATTGTAGACTCAGTGACATGAAAATTTTCCTTTAACTGATAATGCTTACACAGTCTGTTTTATTTTCCAGGCTGTTTTATTTTCCTAAAACTTGTGGGCAGCACAGGCAGGGTGCTTTTTGTCACTTAAAGGACATGGAAGAGGAGCAGAGAGAAGGAAATAGAGCAAGGCAAGGAGAGAAAATAAAAAATGAAGGGTGTAAATAAAAGTAGGGGTGCAGAGATATTCCTTCTGTTTACTTTTGGAAACACTGAATACTTTCTCAAATTGTGTTTAAGTTGGCCAAGAAGTGAAAAGTTCTTTGGGAAACATTGACCAACAGAGATGCACAATGACAACCCCCATCCAATGCTGCTAGGTTAAGTCTTTTTCCCTAGGACATTTTCCTGATAAGAAAGAGGCTAAAGGTAAATACAGAAAGAGGTGTTTCTGAATTATCACCATTCTCACCATATAGCAAATAAATTCACCAAGCTGCAGCAGTTACATATTTAGTCTTTCTCCCAGATGAATCCATCTCTATGAGAGTCCACTTCCTCCCATAGATTAATAAATATTTCACTACACAGGAACCCAAGAAATGTGTATATATTCATTAGCCAGAGCTCAAAAAAGAGACAGAATTTCCAGGTGAGTGATTAGAAGGACCAGGAGGTAATGTCTATCTGCAGCACTAGTCCTTCTCTGCCTTAGAAAGGCATCGTCCTCAGTTGCAAATGATAAAAGTTAATGACTTTTTGTATTGGCTCTGTGGTGAAGCAGATACTAGAGAGTTCAATAATTTTTCATGGAGTGGTAATTCTTCAGCACTGGGCACGAATTAAGTTATAAAATATAGGTTGAAGCCAGCCTTTCTCTAGATGATCAAAAGTGTGGACATGTAGGATGGTTTATGCCAAGGCTGGCCTAGCTTTGGTCCCATTTTGTGAAGTCCCAGGATTGTGAAGTCCCTCCTGAGGCTTCCAAATGTCCCTCTTTCCAAATAAAACTCCTATGTTACAAGACCAGTTGAAAATGAGGTTCTCTTCTTTGAGAACAGGGAAGTGGAGTGACACACTTGAGGAAGGTGGTATAGAGAAGTGAAAAGAAAAATGGTCATTGCCACTGGGTAAGAGCTTTTTATTCTGATTTATATAAGTCTAGTTATAACTGGTTGTTGACTTATGCCTGAGATGTCTTGGTTATTCCAAAACAAAAAAGCAAGCAAAGTTAGTCAGGAGAAGAAAAAAAAAAGAAAGAATGACTATTTCCAATGCATATAATAAGCTATGTAAAGCTATGTAACTCATTTCTTCAAGATATACTAATGTAATTTCCAGTGCAAATGATAAACATATAGGTTCTTTACATAGTTTTCAAAATTACAAAATTGATGCAGAAAAGTGAAAAATAAGTGGAAAAGTTTATGGATCATGATGTAAGCCCTCATTTAATGGCTAGGAGTTAGATAAGGTAATGCATAATTATCAACTGTGAATTCCATTACATTTTCCTCCTGAGAATTTGGTACCAGACCTTGTGCCAAAGAGAGGGTGCTGTATTAAATCATCCATAATTTTCCCCAGCAAGATGATTTCTGTGTTTCCAGTGATGTCTGTCAATGAACAAAAGGCATGTCTCTCTAAATCTTGCATGAAGTGGGAACTGGCTGTTTGCTAAAATAAAATGTACCTGCAGCATAAAATAGTTCAGTTTCCAAACTGCACAATATTTAATAAGCAATGTGATGCAGAATGCAATAACTATTAATAAAGCCACTCCACTGAATTGATTTTAGCACGATTAAACTTTTCTTTACCTTATTTCACAGTCCATTTGAAATGTTCTATTTTTCCTTTAATGGCAAAGGAAAATCTGAGCTTTAACAAAACATAGCAGCATAAATTCAAGGCAGCATATGGCACAGATGAACAGAAAGCTTTATCAGGAAAAAGGCAGCAGCACCAAAATCAAAACTCCAAGCTGTGACACCGTGTAATTGATTTAGATAGAGGAGCATCTGTATGCATTGAGCAGTGAGGAACTGTCAGCAATGGGCCAAGTTGCAGTTTTCCAAGGTTTTTTGAGAATATGGTCATGTAAATAAATGTGTCTCAGTGGGAGGTAGGAAGAGAAGGAGAGAGTTTACAAGAGGTTTACAGCAGCTGGAGCAGTAGCTGACATGTTCAGCTTTGGTGTCCTTTTGGATAAAGCCCAGATCTGTTTAAGATCATTCCTCCTCCACTCACCATGTGAAGCCCCTTGCTTCAAGAGAAACACCTACCTAAATATAGGGCAAGTTTTACAGTATGGCTCAGGGTGAGGTGTTTCCCACTTGCTAAAAACACTGCCAAGGCCAGGGCTGCATGGTTGTACTTTTCAGGGAAGCAATACAGACCTTGTTCCTTATAAAAAATCATATTGGAACAGAAGGGATAGTGGGTGACAGTGGGTGAAAAGCAGGTCCAGATTTTTAATCTAAAGTTCAGCTTAGAAGACCACCTACCTCAATTCAGGAGTCTTCTTCCTCCCTTCTACGAGCTGAAGAGCTACAGCACTTGCCAGATAAGTGGGAGCTGTGGGTCTGAGTTTCCTCAGTGTGAGCTCTCTAACCCTTTAGCTTTTGCATGAGATAGAAATGTCTCTGGTAGACTTCTGCAAAACAACATGACCTGCCACAGCACGTTGTGCATGTGGTCCCAGGCCATCTGTATGGGATAAGGCCTCTGCCATTGATACTCATGGTGATGCACATCCACTTGTGTCCACGATAGACTTCTGCACCAATGACTTTGTTGGAAACTGCACAGTCAGTGCTGCCTGAAAGCTTAAATATTTATGAGTTAATAGTGCCCAGAGTGCAGTGCAAGATTAAAGTGTATGATACACAGGCTTAACTGTCTCCAAAGAGGGGTGGTTTTGCAGGTGTTGGATAGGGCCTGTTTTGGAAATGAAAATTGTCATGTATAGGGCACAGTAGCTTTGATAAATGACTGATGGACTGAAACTGAGGACAAAAGTACATGATGGAAGGCATTTACCACCTGCAATGTATCAAGTCCTTTCCATCAGCAGACCCAGTGTGACTGATTGAGCACACATTGAGGCTTGCTCTGGCTGCAAAATGAAATGTATTAACTTAAACCACCATGGTTTATGTTCCGTTTTCCTTTCTAACGGGGGTAGGTTGGGAGTGTTCACAAGGTCACTCCTGGTGCCTCAACGTCTTCACCGACAGATGGCAACTTGATGAGCTGTGGTAATGCCATCATTTCCACTCATGTGCCTGTATCCCGAGGAGTCCTGAGCATTTGCAGCTCAATAAAATCCAGGATCTTACTGTGCCTCAAGAGAAACAATTATAAAGGACACCACTTCCCCCCCCATGGGACCACAGCAAGCAGGCTGCAGAAGTTGCCTGAGTTTTCCATCACATCAGAATCCCTTTTGCAGTTCATTGCCATTGATGTTTTCAAATCTGTCTGTCTGACAGCCCCTGTTACAGCAGACAGACTGTCTGAGAGCTGACAGTTTTATCTGTATCTCTTTCACACCTCTTTAGGGATAATTTTTGATGTGAGGTAGGTTTTGATCAACTGCCTCCTCTCTTATATGCTCAGCTAAACAAGCTATTTGATTTTTATTTTTTTTATATTGTGAGGGGTAAATATGTCACTCATGTTGTTGAACATGCTGGCAACAGGAGATGTAAATATGTCATGGCTGATGGTTACAAGCCTCACTGATCACCCTGGGTTTGAATTAAGGGTTATTTTTGTACTGCCTTTGCAGACACTAGCAACCACTTCTACCGTCTTTGAAATCCAAGCAAATGCTTTGGGACCTCATGAAAAGAGCCACTTTCCCTAAATGTAGAAGATACTGCTATTTTTCACATTCATGTGTAATATTTGTTCGTGGGAATAAATAGGGCCAGAGACAAGCAAGTAAGAATAGCTCTCCCATGTGAAGCAGCCAAGAGGAAAAGGGTTATGGAAATTTTCCTAGATGTTCTGGTCATAAACCTTCCCCTGTTATCATTTGGGCAATCCAAGTAATCCTGCAGGAGTCAACAACAGAAGGTGTTTTTTTCAAGGGTGGTGCTTAATGAAAAAAGACTTTTTTATGCTCCTGTACTTTGTTCATGAGAGGAGGGTGGTGGGGAGGCTGTAGACAGCATGGCCACAAACCTCACCCTTAAAGTTCAGAAGGACAAGGGAAAAGTAGAGCTGCTGTGTTGAAAGAAATCAGATTTTCTTCTAGGGACAGGATTCATGCAGCCTATGGCTTGCCCAAAAGTCTTTGAGTCCTTCTGCCTGTAAGGGCACAAATCCCTCTAACACCATCCTAGACTATACAAGTCCTTCATGTCCAGGTCTGTCCCTTCCTACAGACAATATAGTCCCAACTGAGCTGCATGACTGTAAAACTATTGGTAACCAACATCTGTCTTTTTCTGACTCCAGTGAAACTTTTATTTTATTCCAAGATCAATACTGGGGAAGTTAGTCTGAATCTTTTGTCCTTCTTCCACTTAAGTGATTCTGAGAACTGCTCCTACAGAGTTTTCTACTTTGCTTTACTTTATGTTCTGCTTTGCTTTACTTTATGTTCTGCTTTGCTTTGTATATTTTCCTCTTTCTTTTCTTCTGATTTTTTAAAAATTGTGTACTAAAACAGTGGTTGAAAATCCATATGCAAGTGGATGTCAAGAATCAAGATTCACATTCTGTTAATGTTCCTTCAAAATGTCTTCTGATGTAAGAAATGGAAGAGCACCTCTCTCTTTTCAAGCCCATCCCCAGCCTTTGTTCCAGCCAGACGATTTCCTTGCTGATAGGGTTATGTTTTGTGGCCATGTAAACTCCACATGAGTGTGTTTTTGACAAGTTGTCAGGACTAACCATCTGGAGTGATATCCTGGTGTATTTTTTTTTTCACACCTAAAACACCAACCAGAGAAAACCAGTGTAATGATCATCTTGTAAAGTGATGTCTTAGAGTCATATCAGCAGGGAAACAAATGTGCTAAGAATGCTGTTAAGCATCTATCCCAGGCAGTAGAATAATTGAAGGTGTTTATTGGGGATTTGTCATGAAAAGAATAACTGACTTAAGACAAAGTCTCTCAGTTTCAAACTGCTCTGAAAAAGAAAATGTTTTGAACTCTATAAGACAAAACTTTTGTACCTGGCATAAGGAGAGTTCTTTTCTAAAATTAAAAAAATTAGGATGGCCTTTTCTGTGACCATGAAATATTTCTGATAAAGCCAAATACAGATTTCTTCTAAATGAGTGTGAAAGTATCCAGTAATGGATTCTGAATTCAGGGAGAGGCAACTGCATTTCTGAGAGAGGAGGGAAGAAGGGATTCCCCCCACTTCTCTCTGCAAGAAAGTAGAATTGTTAGGGTGGATGTTTTTAATCTTAAATACTGGTTACCACCACCCTGAGGATACTCTCCTCAGAATTAAACCATGGCTTTGGGTGCCTGTGGGGACTGACTCTTACTAAGAAATGCTCAGTAAGCAACAGCAGCAAGGAAGGCACATTCTTATCTGAGGCTGTCCAAGGATACATGATTTGTCTATTATTAAATTTTAATTAAGGGATACTACTGCACTGACTAATTAGCCATTGTTCTATGAAGACCCATGTCAGTGAATTCATGTCTTCAGTGAAGAATAAAATTTTTCACAGCAGGGACTCATTGCTCTCACTTTGTGTTTGTATAGCATCTATCACAACAAGGTCTTGATTTCACTTTTTGGTCCAGTGCTATAGCATAAGTATTACAATAAAAATTAGAGCACTGTAATTATTCATCATCATAATTATCTGTGAATGTCTCTGTTACCAACTGTTACCAACTAGACTTTACAGTATGTATCAAAGAAATAAACAATGAACTGTATTTCCCCACAGCTTTTTGAAATTGTCTCTTAGACGTCTGTTTAACATCTGACAGTCAGGCTCCGTTTAGCCTGAGAAATCCCTTCGGGGCTGAGCAGCTGAGATATGCTAAACCACAGGTACTCTGGGAATTATTTCCCTTCAGGATTAACTCCCCTCCCAAAGGCTGAATGAACAGGTAGAGGTCTGCTAATAGCTGGGCATATTCAGTTCCATGTAGGATTAATCCAGAAATTTGTAGAGTCGGGCTAAAAATTAGTCAAAAATCAGGAGTCCTGAGATCAGACCAGAGCAGAAGTCTGCAGTCTTGGAGATCTCCACCTGCATCCCTGAAGGGCAGTGGCTCCTGGGAACTGGGAAGAAGCCCAGAGAGCTGGGATGTGGATTTGACCAGACACCTGAGTTCCTGGCAGCACCTCCTGCAGGCGTTACTGAGTGGAGGCATCTCACACCTCTGCTGTGCCCACGCTGAGGGTGCCTTGCCAGTGATGTTGCAGTCAGTCTCTGAAGCCCTTCAATGGATCAGAATAAAAGACCATGCAGTTCTATAGGGCTTTAGGTCACAAACCACAGAAGTAATTAATTCTCAGACAAATGTTTGTAGCAGAGATCTCTCCTCAGTATCTATAGAGCTGCTGCCTATTTTGTTTATACATCATGCATCTCTTTTTAACAACCTCCTTATTTTTATGGCACATTTTTTCATCTCCCATACTCCTGTTTATTCCATATACTACAAGCTTTTATGTTGTGCTTTACTAGTGGATCTGAACTTTGAAATTGTTGGAACTAAAGCCCTATTGCCATAGTTTATATTTCCAATTTCTTATATTTGTTTTCATTAATCATGCCTTTCTTCACAGGTGGTTGCTTGTATTACGTTGTTATTGATGCGAGAAAAACACAGGGTTTTTTTTCCCCCTCTCATACATTTACTTTCCCCATTTGAATTATGCCTGTTGCATTTATAAATGACCATACCTGCAAGGCATTTGGGCACTTAGATGAGAAATGCTGATGAAAGATAGAGCTTTGAGACACTCCTGTCCATTTGCAGTTAATTTAGGCAGCATCCACAGCTCATGGATTTCTATCAATCTGCATCCAAACCTCTGGTGGTTGTGTTCTGCTTCTTGCATTGCAAATAGAACAGGAAAAAAACCCCAAAAAACAAGCCAATAAAAGGGGGAGTAATACACAAAGGTACAAGAGTATAATAAGAAAACAAGTGAAGGGCCAAAATGGTCTAGATGTAGCACATTTTTCTCCATGTGCTGAAAGAACAATGTCTGTTCAGCTTTGGGAAAAGGATTTTATAAGCTTGAACATAAAATAAGGTTTGTATATGAAGGGAAAACTAGAATTATTCTTGGTCTTTTTTACTGATAGGAGTCACTCCAGAGTAACGAGCAGAGAAATGTTCAAAAACATACTTTCTTTTGTGTTCCCCTCACCATTCCCCAGGGGGTAAAAATAAAAATCAGTCTTTCAGATTTCAGACACACATGAGGTACCTATTTACTTATTGCATTAATTAGAATTATAACACTAAAAAATTATGTAACAATGAACACCCAGACTCAGAATTCCAGTATGCAGTGCTCTAACTTCTCTTTATCCTCTTGCTGTTGAGCAAAAGGTCTAGAAAAACACAAGGGAATGTTGCTGGATCTTACTATACTTTGATAGAGTTCATCTAGAAGGACTCTTATCATCTTTGGTGATTGGGGAAAAATACTGGATCACAGGAAAGAAAGGGCTGTGCTTGCATCAGCAGAGCTCGCAGCCTGAGCTCCAGCTCATGGTTTCTGCAAACTGCCAGAAGTCCTCAACTAAGCTCACTGGGAGCTGACAAGACAGGGCTGAACCATAGCATTAATTTCTTCATTAATAATACTCTTGTACTGCCTTAAATATCTGAGAGTCAAAAGTAAATGAAGGTAGCCCACAGTCAGAACTCAGATATCTTATACTGAGCCCATGGGACAGGTTAGTAAAACCCGCATGTCCTTTCATCTTCCACCTCCAGATCACTGCTCCTTTTCTTTCAGTCGTTTGTGGACATTGTTCCACCTCTCCTCCTACAAATGAATTCTGGTCTTGATCTGTCAAGACTGAAATAAATTCTCCTTTTTTGCTAAGTAGGTTTGGATCAGGGTCTCTGGGATGAAAATGGCAGTTTAATGTGAGTCTTTGGCTTAAGGAAAGAGAGAAAAACAGCTGCCAATAAACCTGGACTTTGTCAACTATTATGGGAGTGTGTGTAGGGCCTCTTGCTGTCCCTGTGTCCTTCCTTTTTCCTCTTCAGTCTATTTTGAGAAAAGCAGATATTTTTCTCTCTTGGTGCAGGATGTGGCACATTTTTCACCTTGCAGTAGCATACAAACCAAAACCATTAAAGCAGCCAAAGACCATCACAGCAGCATGGCAGGACCATAAAAATGAATCCACCTCTGCTCTGGAAATGGCTCAATTTTATTTTCCGCCTGCCATGTTGCCATAACAAATAGGAGCACACCTACAGACCTGTGGGAAGGGCATCCATTATTTCTCCATTTAGGTTCCACACAAAAATTGAGCTCAGCCTTTGTACAGTCCCTTTCAGCCTCCCTGCCCATTATTAATCCAGAGATTTACTGTTGCTTGGGTTGTATTTTTACTGCATTAGCTACTCAGGGTCAGATCTTACCTGCTTGCAGAGTCTGTAGTAAAGCACTTGCCTTATCTGTTGGAGGCAAAAATCTGATCCTAAATGTAAGAATAAACATATTTAATCCTCTCCTAATTCTTACCGTATTTATCCCAAAGATTTTAATGACTTCTGGGAGATATAAAGCTGTCTTGAGAGCAGTCAGAAACTGTTTTTTGGTAGATACAAATTCAAATTCTTACTCATATTTTCTTCATACATCTGTTGAAGAAAATCATGGGTGTTAAGACATTGATAAAGTTCGATCCCATGTGCAAAGTACAGAGTAAGAGAATGTTTTACTGAGGTATGCCACTTGGGGGATGTGTCTGTAGGTTCTGATAGAAATATATTCAACATGAAGAGTAAAAATGCCATTTTAAATGAACATTTAAACTCTGTATGGGGCTTTCACTGGCATTCTAGTCAGCACTGAAGAGAGCTGGCCTGTATCCTGCCATTGCTCCAGGGTGACCTGGAGGCACTCTCTGTCCTCTCCCGTCCTTTTTCTTTCCTGGCTTTTTGCTACTTCAATTTGTATGCACACTGGGATGTGATGGGACTCTGATTAGGCTCTGCTGTAATAAAAGTAGCAGGTTGATTAAAACTGTTTTTTCTTTTGTTTTACTTGAGGAACCTTATAATGCTCAGGGTGGTAGAGAAAAGTTTAAAAGTCCTTGAGCCCAAAATCTAACACCCAGAAGGCAAGTCAAGCAAACTTCTCTCTGCTTCCTTCTTGAAGCCAGTCCTATGGTTCAGGCAGCCTCGATTCTCAGTTTTACTGAAAATGCAGTCCAAGAAGACAAAGTGAAAACCATTTATAGTTTAGCTTAAAGAAAGCCTGGTCTGTACATGTAAGATAAGTCCACACAACTCCATTCTCTTCTGCAAAGCTTGGACAGCCAAAAGTTTGGCTTTGCACTGCCTGCTCTGTCTTGGATAAACTTCCAGTCCATTGGGCAAGCAAATGGAAACCCACTTGGGAAGTTGGCTTCTGCACCAGCCAAAAGAGGCTGGCATGGCTTGCCTTAACCAGAGCTGCCAGTGTGCAGGAGTGGCACTTTTGCAGCACCTCTTCCTGGCTGGGCTGCACACAGCTGATGTTCAGCTTCCCAGATGTCTTGGGTGCACTGATGCTTTGTGCCAATGGCATATCTTGGTTTTTGTAAAGGGAAAACACCTCTAGGCTATCTTTTAGCATTTCAAAGAGTGCAGGATTACTCTGCAATCCTACAGTTTGGGTGAGAAATCCCAGCACAGGCTGGATCCTTGTTGCTGGCAGAGACAAGCGCTGGGTCTCCCACTGTCAATCTGCCTGAGCCCAGCTGCAAACAGCTGCCTCTGCCCTGCCCAGCAAAGGCTGGCTGCAGCTAGAGATTGGGTCCTGTTTTGTGGTTCTCCAGCCAGCCTGGGAAGACCTGGCACAAGACAATTGTCAGCCAGATTGGGCCTGACAAGTATCATATGCTTTCCTGCAGCCGTTAACCGCCTGCTTTCCTCCCCAGCCTGGCTGTCACTCAGCCCGAGGAGCAGGTGCATCAGCATCTCTGTGTAACTGCCTCAGAGGCAATAAATAGTCAGATTTGCCAGGTGTAATTGACATTCAGCAAAGCCAGGGACAGACAGCCTTGTCTTTACACTGCTGAGAATAGGCTTTGCCCCCCTCTCCTTCTCCTGGCCTGTCCCCAATGTGTCATACAGTGGTTATTGAGAGCTTCTTTTAAATAATTTCCCTGTGGTTGGAAGATGCCCCAGTGCTCACATTACTCACACTTGTCAAAACTGAGCAAAGATAGTAAAACATCCCTCTGGTGTCCTGAGGCTTTGGGCTGTCTTTCCACATGCTGTACTTGGCTTAAAGTACCCTCAGACTCTTGGTTTCAGGATGAAGAGGATATTTGCATGCCTGAGGGAGGAATACTGTCCAGACAGGACTCCTGAGCCCTATTCCTACTCCTCTGAGCTGTGAGGGACTTGTAGGAAAATTAACTTTTTGACTACAACACAGTCTCGCACCAGTTAACACCAGCCTGTGACCCCGACTTTACATTATTGACCTAATTTACCCCGGAACTCATGTGGAATCTATTCTCTGTGTAATGTCCTTACATGGGATAACTTTCTGCTTCTTGAATTTATCAAAGTATGTGTATTAAGATGTTTGGAGCCTTAGCTTGTGTACATGAAAGCCAAAGGCAGTTGTTGGGTGCCTTTGTTGAATTAGGTGCTTAAATAATTTAAGGACATCCAAGATATAGGCTTGTTCAGATTAAAATGTGTTCTTAAACTGCATAATTACACAGCATCTGGTCCAATATAGGGCAGGGCAGATTACAACCAGACTTGCAAGAGAAGGCATGGGTAGCACCCTTGATATTGTCTGCCAATCATGCTGTGTAATTAATAAATGCACTTCCTCCCACAAAGCTATAAAGTAGCTATTTCCACTGAGTCTGATCCTCAGTCGGGACATGCAATTTAAGGGCAAAGTGCTATTATTGCTAAACATTAGTGTAGAGATTACCTTTCCAAAAAGTAATCTCACCTCTGCTCCCTGTGAGGAATCTCAGTAAAGTGCTGCACATTGCTCATCACACTGGCCAGCCCCAGAGTGAGGTGTTTTGTTTACTCTGGTGCCCTTGCTCCCTTGCTGGTTTTACTTTGAAATAACTCTCATACAGCTCAGCCTTATCTTAGGTGACATCTGACTTTAATTTAATGCACTGTTGAAGCACAGGTTCAGTCTGACTCCTTCAGCTCATCCAGGCACCTTTTCCAGAGTAACAATACCTCTCTTGAGAGTGGAAATCGGGTCCCCACAGCTACTGGAACATGGGAGCCCTGTGTGACAGTCCAGCACTGCTCTAACACCCTGTTTAGCTGGAGGAGAGGATGTCACTGAAATAGGAAATACCTGAGCATGGCACCAGTGCTAAGGGGCCACAGTTCAAACTCTTTGTGTGCAAATTGGTGCAAGAAATTAATACTTCACTACTACCTCTGCTCGTCATGATGAGACATAGTCCATATGAGGCAAAGTCCACGGGGAGTCTGCTATTTTCCCCATCAGGACAGTGACATTTACAGCTCTAGAAATTTCAGTGAATGTTGCTGCTTCACTGTCTCATAAAGGCACTACTTTGGCTCTGCCACAGTACTGAGAAAAAGACTTGGGATGTTTTACCAGCACATGAGCTGGACTGACCAGCTGCTCTCTGGTAGCCCTGCTGTGACCCTGGGGAAAGCACTGGTTAAATCCAAAGTAATACCATTATTGATGGTAGATTTGTTATATGTCATAGTAACTTTCCCTGTAATGTAAAGCATCATTTTCACTAAATTAGACATTCAAGATGCCTGCCTGCAGGCACACTCACCTCCCTTGCATTGCTCCAGTGTGTGCACCAGGGTGGGGCCAAAGGCTGATGTTTCTCGTTTATCCAAGGAAAACTGTGTTTGGGTTTTCCCAAGGTTTATGTTTTTCTACAGCAAGATGCTAAAGTGCTGTAGATAAAGCAGACAGGTCATGTTTTTTCCACTCATTTGTAGATACTCCAGCAATCATCTGCACTGTCAGCACTGATGCTAAGCAGGGAACACTTTGCCTCAAGGTCACCTTCAGCATTAAGGGCACAAGTGAGGAGAGGAAACCAAGTTAGGAAAAAGTGAGGCTAGGAATTTCTTCTGAATGCATCTAGATGAATATCCACCAGCAAGGAAGAGAACATAGGACTGGGGTGTATCACATAGGCCACTGGAGTGATGCTCCTGGGACAGGCTCTGTGGCTTCCAGCAAGCTCCAGGTGTTACTCTGTAGCATACAATTTCACTCCCTTTCCTACTTCTGCAGTAGTAATTTTTTTTCCCTGATACACTGCAAATTCACAGCCTCCTTGTGTGTTAGCACAACCCACTTGTGTATCTTCACAAATGTTCTGCTTCTGTGCTGGTGAGGACAGTGTGATTCAGATAGAAGTAGGAGAAGAATAAGGATGAGGGTCAACTTTAACAAATATTCCCAGGAAGTTTCCTAGGAATATCTGTGTATAAGTGCCTGGGTACAGCATGACAGGGAGGCAACTGAGTGCAAGAAGAGAAGGGAAAAAGGCAGAGAGAGCAGGCCATGCTCGTTTGTCATTCTTAGTTTCTAAACTAGCTGTGGAGAGGGGAGTTTGGCCTTTCACTGTGCTCTGGTGTTTTGTTCCACTTCTGCTGCCTTGATTATTTCAGTTATCATCAAATGTGATTTCTAGGCACTGCCACAGAAGAGATGGTGATAACAAAAAGGTTGAGACTTCAGATCTGATGGGCTTAAAATTGCTAGTGCCTAACAGTGTGTGGAAGAAAAGCCTGGTGCAGACAGGGTTTGTTTGGGTGGGTAATCCACCTGTGGCACTCTACTGATGGCTGCCTTGTTCCAGATGTGTACCTCCAGCTAAGAAGCTGTAAATTATTTACCAAGGCAGCAAATTAATGGAAGCAGCAGCACCTTAGTGCTCAGTGAGTCATCCATAAAACATGCTTCCTTGGGTGAGGGCATGGTGTGCTGGTGGAAAACACGCTGAGGGGGAAAGGGCTGTGAGATGAGGAGCTTGGGATGGCAGAGATAAGAATCTTCACGAGAGATGAATAAGAGGGAGGGAAGAGTAACTCCAAGTCAAGGTTCCCAGGTGCCCTCTGAGTTAATGTGATGGTAGGCAAAGAGAGAAAGTATAAGAAGCAGTTTTTAATACTCAGCAGGAGTTATTAGCGGTGACACAGAGAATGGTTTATTTTATTGCTCCCTCCCAGATATGTTTCTATGCATATGGAATATGATTGTAAAAGTTTTTATTTTTCTGAAAAAACCAGCAGGAACATAAAGTAGCCCTGGCCCTGGAGTGAAATGTGCTTCCAGCTCCACAGCCCCTGTTGTGCTTGGCTCTCCCTGGAGGTTCTGGTTTCAAGTGTGCTGAGCTCTAAAGCACCTCTGGTCTCAAGGCAGTCACCTCACACAGCAGTTCCCAGCTGTGCTCAGAAATCCCTGAAGGTCTTGTATGTCCCCTAGGGAAATTGCCCTCAGGGCCAGTGACAGGAAGCTATTAGCCTTTTTTGGATTGATGAAGCCCTATGGTGCTGCCAACTTTTTAAAACCCTCGGGCCTGGAAAAAGTCACTGCATCCTCAGCTGAGTTTGGAGACAGAACCAACTCATCAATTTATCTACTGATGTAAGAAGAGAAATTCCCTTTCATTTGGGTATGGTCCTCAGGCTTTAACAAAAACTTATTTTAATGAAATATCTTTACAGGCAAATCTGTCTTGGTGCTGGGCTGATGTTGGAGAAAAAAATGGAAACCACTTTGAAAGAAAGCAAAATATTTCTATCAGATAACAAGCAGGCTGTGGATCAGCATGAAAAGTCTGTATTAACAGTGCAGGAGTAGCAATTTATCTGTGCCATTAATGGGTTACATTGCGGCTTGAGCCATATTGCCCTAGAACTTATTTTCCTAGCCCTTTGTTCAGGGATAACCTATGGCAAAGTTGTAATCCTTCAGGAGTGAGGAATTTGCTCTGTGGCCTCCAAGTGCAGGCTCCAGTCACTGGCTGGGGCAGCTGGGCCCCTTCCACCCCCACATTGGTCCAGGCTCAGAATAATTTCCAAATTGTCCACAAGACAGCAGTTGTGAAAGGCAGTTCTCTGCAGTGTATACGTGTGTACAATTTTGTGATATGATATTATATTACAGAGGTATTATTTTCTTCTAGCCAATTCTGAAAATCAATGCAGTTTAGTCAGGTTTTGGGAAACCTTTTTTTTTTTATTTTTGCCATTAATACTTGAGCATTAAGCAGTTAATTAGATCTGGCTGTTCTCACAAATAGCATTAGAAGGATGACACTTCAGAATCGTAGTATGCAGCTGAGGTTTGTGTGGGCAGTTAATTCCCCTTGCCCTGCCCTCCCTTGATTTTTCAACAAGTTCCCTCAGGGTTATAATGAGACTGATGATTGCTGGTGACTTTGCCCATTTAATAAATTAAGGGTAATAACAAATGTCTATGCATCCTTCATTAGTTGATATGAAAATTACTTTACTCTGAAGCTGGGATTGCTGGAGCCTGGCAGCTTTGCTGGATGGGTGGACATGGGGGTTAGTTACTCAGTTTATTATGTGTGCAGCATAATTTTTCCTCTCACCTCCTGGAACTCTCAACCTTGTGGGTATTCACTGCTAACTTTCCCCAGCAATATAGTAAAAAAAGAAAAAGGTAAAATACCAAAGAAATAAAACTGTTTTTTGCATTGGAAGAGTGTGAGGTATGTTTGGTTTCACCCTCCCAAAAGGGAGGAAACAGAGAATCCCATTTACCAAGATTTATCTCCTTGCTTGAGGAATACAATTTTTTATCTCTGATACAAACATTTGGTGGGTGATGGCTGGAGACTTATTTCATCTGGCAACTGTCTAAGAAAATCTCAGAGGATCTGTAAGACTTTAATTATTCAAGTGCAGAAGGAAGGTACAGTCCTGATTTCTTCTGAAAGAGATCTGAGAAAAACAAGGGAAAAGTAATGAGGATTTTTACTTCTCTTTTACTGAAAATTTTGCGCCAAGATCTTCTGGGTAGTTAAGTACGTTTGGTGCCCTTAGATTTACAAGGAACAGACTTCAGCTGTCTTTCTCTATATTTTAAAGTATCCCAGATTCCTGCAACTGAAGGTATTGCATTCACCTGAATACAGCATTCAGACTGACCACTTGAGCAAAGCAAATACTATCATGATTTGTGGTTGCCAGATGTTTTCCCCCAAACCTCCTAGGTCAAAACTCACTGTAAAAAAAGGACTGAGAGTTCTCCACCCTGTAGTACAACTTGTGTCCTGGATCACCTGGCCTGTAGCTAGGTGTTTCACTCAGGGTGTATCAAACAGGCAGGTTTTAAGTCCCTCATGGCTGTTGAATTATCCATCCTGCACCAATTGATATTTGGCAGTAATTTGTGACAGTCAGTACAATGACACCCCACTCACTGCTGCTCTTTGAGAGGTAAGTGTGGTACCAAGGCCTAACCACTGTAATTAAAGTCAAATTAATTGTATTGTTGTGGTGCTTTTGGCTTACTGTTTGGTGACACAAACATGAAGCTGTCTTTTCATGTCTTCTTCATTTTGGAGACCAAGTGTACAGAGGGGAGATCTGAAATATTTAGAGAGCAGAGAGGGGATTATTGAGTTGCATTACTCTCTTTCTCCTGATATAGGCAGACTCCTTGCCCTGTTGTAATCTTAATTGTTGTCCAGTTTGGGTCTTCTGTTGTACTTTTATGAGCCAGGAGAATTATAGTTTGGTTTATAGACCATTATTTCTGATGGTTCCCTCCATTTTCAAGGCAATATATGTCCTCTATAAATGCAGGTGCTGACCAAGTGCCCAGGTATTAAGCTCCAAGTTGATCCTTTGCCAATAGAAAACAAAGTTTTAAGGAACTATGAAACCAAACTGATTATTTCTTGTCCTGGTTCTTATTGTAGGGAATTAGTCATGAAATGCAGAGAAGTGATGGAAGGAGAGTAAAAGTGTTCTGCCTTGAAGAATATCCTTATTTCTTAGTCTCTAGAAAGCTGAGATCTAGTCAGGAGGATAATGTAGAAGCTGAATCTTCAATCTGCTCCTTTTATATCCTATCCTCACCAGTCTGCTTTCAATCACACAAACCTTCAGCAATGTCTTTTTTAAGACCTGGTTAGCAAACACATGGGAAGGCAGAGCTGGCCACAGCTGCAACATTGATGGGCCTCACACGGACAAATGTGTCATTTCTCCTGCCTAGCTGAGAAATTAAAATGGTCCTTTCCCCCTGCTCTCAATTTTATGGTGTGTTGCTCCATCATAAAAAAATCAATTAAATTGCATCTGATGGAGGCTGGCCCAGAGAGTTGTCTCTATTTGTGTCACCCCAGGCAGGTACTGGCAGCAGTGCCAGAATGCAGGAGGGCCCTGGAGCACAGCCAGCTCACAAATGGGGTATTCTGCTACAGGAACCCAGCTTACTGCATGGCAGCAGCTCTGCTTTCCCCGGTGACCCCTTATGGCTGGGCTCTGCTTTATCTTAATTAGGCAAGATGAGGGATTGTCTGGCTTTATTATCTCCAAAAATGAGTGACCATAACCTTGTGGCTGCTATTCTGCTCAGAGGACAGAAATAGTATCAACACTGGCAGCTAAAACTGAGGGAGCACCAAGTGACCTGTGGATTTTAGCATTCAGTTACTCTCTCAGGCTGGGAAATTTGAGGTAGATAGAGGTGTAGCATTTTTTAATCTGCTTGCTAATGATGTCAATGGTATCAATTAAATACTTGTATTTTTTTATTTTTCTAGCAGCTGTCTGATACAGTGTTCTTATATTGTTGCCTGGAGATTATAAAATTAAAGTGGCTCTGTAGTGTGTTTTAAACAAACCACCCTGGGAGTAATTTCCTTCTATTAAAAGGGTTTTCAACACTTTTAGAAGGAAGTTTTTGTAGGGATAATTCATTGCCCTGTTGCATTTTTCCCCAGGGGTTTTGCTGTTCCTGGAAATCTTTGAAATCTGGGCTGGGCCCTTGCACAAATAAGAGACATGTTAGTAAGAAGATCATATATGAAACATAAAATATGATCTTTCCTACTGTTGCATTACCTATTACCCTGTCTTTATCTCAACCTAGGAGTGTTCTCACTTTTACTGTTTTGATCCTCTCCCCCACCCCACTGGGGGAGAGAAAGGGTTTCTGTGGGGAGCTGAGTTCCTGGCAATGCAGCACAATATAGAAACTGGTTCCCAGTGAACACTTTACCCTCATGTGCCTTCTGTGAAGTGGTTGACATAATGTGGTGGTCTGAGGTTTTTTTCCTGTTGTTGTAAAGTCTTCTCTTTAGTTTATGCCCCTAAAACACATTTAGTAGAGAACTTTGGCTGGATGGGTTTTTTAAATTGGATGGAGTCCATCACTATTCTGCAGAAGTGATTAATACCTTCCTTTCTACAGCAACATTTGTTTGCTTGCCATCAATCTTTTTAGGTTTTAGAAGCCATAGATTGCCAAGGTATACATGTTTTCAACATGAGCACTGTATTTAAAGATTAATGTTGGAAGCCCAGCTTTTCAATACTGGCACTTTCTGAACCTAACTCAGGGGAGATGATGGTTAGTTCAAGTGTTAACTGTTCTCCAGAACCATTCCTCAAATGTGTTTTGTGCTGCTGTTACAGTCTCTTGCATCTTCCCCAAGATTACTGGTCAACAAATAAACCCATCCAGGCTTCATATAGAGAAGTTTTTAATGTCACCCTTGACATGTATCTCTGACAACCCCACTATTACAGATCCATAATTCATTTGCCTCAGTAAACTTGAGGCTGAGTCTTCCAAAACTTTTACTTCCTTTTCATTTTGGGGATAGATGTGTAATCTGGTGTGTCACTTATCTGACACAAGGAGATAAGAAAAATTCTAGTCTTGAATTCCTTCTCTAATGGATATTTTATTATTTAGCCTGAATCTTACTCTTGTGAACCAGGCCTGTCTCTTTTTGACAATGCAGGACACTGTCTCTGAACTGCTTTCACTTTGGTTTAAACAGTAGTTAATCACACTAAGAAAACCCCTGCTAATTTTTTTTAAGAAATGTTAATTAATGCTAATAAATAATCTTATATTGAGTGTCTAATCTTTCTGAGGTGAGGGCTTTGTTTCTTGCTACCTTCTATCTTGGGATCATGAGTGTTTAAACCAGTTTAAATGGCTGATATGGAGAGGTAGGTAAGGATTTACTAAATAAGTACACCTTGCAGCAGTCTGCTTTTCTCTGTCTTCATGTATTTTGAGTCTCAGGTTAAGAATCCCCATAATGCAAATGTGAAACTGGTGTAAGGACTGCTTTTAAGTTTAATAATACAGTTGATATTTGTGGGACCACAACAAACAGGTCAGCAGAGAGTGCAGAGCTGGAGAAGTAGGAGCAGAAGCTTGGAGAGGAGTGGGGCAGGATAGGATTGCCCTGCACTCCTCTGTGCAGCTGGCATCTTGTGGAACTGTGCAGGGGAAATGATACTCACCACAGTCCCCAGGGTGTACACTGACCCAGCTGCTTTGAAGCTTGTTGTGCTTTTGAGGTGACACTTCTTCCTACCAGAACTTTTGCATATCTGAAGATGAAGGAAGGCAAAGAACTTGCAGCCAGCCCCAAACACAGACACAGAGATCTGAAGGTATGTTACAACAGTATTAGCTCTGCTGCTGCTGCTTCTGAGCTTGTTTTTCCCCCTTGTTAGAAGGGAGAGTGGAGACAACACACCTATGGTAAACAGAAATAAATCAGGAAGGGATGTTATAGGTTGCTTTTCAGCTACTGCAAAAAATACTCTTGTTATTGTGAGTGGTTGCAGAAAAGCTGACATCTCAAGTTACCTTTTTCCCTTACTACTAGTAATTTAATTAGTCTCAAGCAGTTTGAGTAAACATTGATTTTAAATTTTAAAAAATTCACATCCTGCTTTAAATATTGATCCTTCACCTTTTCCAGGTGGGAAGTAAAAAAAGGTTTGCTGCATAGGTTTAAAACATTCTTATTGGTTTTCCTTCCAAATTAGCTAGTAACAAAATCCATGTTTATATACCAAGAATCTATATTTATATACCAAGAAAGAAATGATCTAGCCTCTGTATTAGACTGATTGCAGTTTAACAGAAGTTAAATTATCTGCAGCAGTTGTTTTGTGATTTCCATTTTAAGTTCCAGGTAAAAATGGGAAGTTAGTGATTCTGTGGGTTGGAGAGTACACTGAGGATCAAACTGCTGACAAGAGAACATTTTTACTGATATTAGTAGTAGTAGCATCAAAATAATATGCCCCAAATCTGAGCTAACAGGATTCCTCTGTGACAGCCACTAGATAGACACACACAGGATGGGAGAAAATTCCTTCCCAAGTGAATTTGCAATAACAATAGCCAAGATGAACAGAGTAAACTTTTCCAGCCTCATTTTTAGGCATGATGAACTAAGGCAGAGAAAAACTGAATTGATAGGATTCTCCTGCTTCATGGGGGAATCTACAGTTTTGGATTTTTGTTGTGCATCCTGCTCAGTTGTTTCAACTGTAAGAGATTCCCTTTCTCACCTGGAAATGGCAGAGCTGGCTGTAATTGTGCGCAGTCCATCACTGCTGTCTCAGTCTAACCATGCAGTTTAATGAGAAAGGGCACTTCTGCCACCAGGGAGAGAATCCAAGATGTTATGAGCTTCCTGACTAGAACAATTTTATGAGGCTGCTCTTCTTATCTTGTGGTAATTTTGTTTAAAAAAAATCCACCAGTTAGTCCTGGGTGTCCAGACACAGACAACTTGCACAAGGCAGAAATGCAGACCAGCCTATTTGTTGCAACCAGGCTCTTCTCTGCAGTGTTTATTGAATGCAGTGAAGTGACACTATCTGAGATAATTTTCATAGCAGTGATCTGCAGGCCTGCTACAACTGAGGTGACCTGGGGTGACCCAGATATTTGTGATCAAGTGAAAATGTCCTTAAACACTGAGACCTGTGAGTGCACAGTTGTTCTGTAATCTGTCTCTTCCTATTTACAAAAACATGGAAGATTAGACCCCTAGGAAAGATGAGGTCTGATAGCAGGCTATCACCATCAGAACAATTTATTTAACCTGTGTGTTCTCCTAAAAAGTTTCTGGGAATGGACTAAAACCTGTAGGAATTGTCCTTTACTTGCACAAAGTTTACAGGTTAAAGGATGAGAATCTGATCTTTGAAGAGTACTCCTAATTTCTCTTGTTTTTTTGGTTCCATGTGCCAAAAAAATTCCAAACTCTTTTTAAACCCAAGACCATTCTTACAGCCTCTATTTTTTAATGCTGTAGTAGTATTCCATGAGAATGGATGGCATTTGCTTTAGAAACAGCTTGGTATATAAAGTTTCTAAAGCCCCAGAACTGTGGAGGACAGCTTACACTGCAGCATTTTGATTGGAGCTAGCAGGCTATGCCAGCAGAATTAATTAAGGGTGTTAATTTCCTGTATTAGTCCTTGGTTTCTGTGGCTTCTCTTCACCTGTACTAACTGTAATTTGTGCAACTTCCTTTAGCTTTGCTTTAAAAGCCATTTAAGCCCCGAGCATCTCAGGAACCTGCTGCAGAATATAGATATACTTTGTTGAATTGTTATCCTGTCTCCCAGTAAGAGAGCTTTGTGCTGTTAATTACAGCCTGAAGCTATTGAGTGCTACTGCTGTGTTAAAGTAAGTGGAAGGAATGCTCTACTTCTGAACATAGGCCACTGAGCATGATGGGCTCTTTATAATCTTGCTAATTCTTTTTTTGGGGGGGAGGGAGGTGATAATTTCACAATTCATAAGAAACATTTTGTCATATTAAATGATGTGGTTGAAAGTCCTGCTTAATTATTGATGCACTGAGAGCATCAGTATGGATCTAACCTACCATCAGATTGTGACTTTTTTTTGCTGCACAGTGAAAGTTTAAGCTTCAGGAATGGTGTGCTGATGAATTGATGCAGGGGTCATTGCCAACATTCTCTTGCATATTTTATGAGGCAAGAAAATGATGGGAAAGATGGCTGATTTTCCTCCTGGAAATTCCACCTTTTAACAAAGATTGAGGCTAAAGGCAAGCTCTCATATCCCCGAGAGGAGGTTTTCATGTAGAGATCAACTATTTTACTCCACTCCCTGTGACATTTAGTGCTGAGAGGATGAATCTGTCCTTTTCAAAGAATGTGTCTGACTATTTTCCTGACTTTGTGAAAGGTGTGATGACTGACAAGCTTGATCAGTACTCTTCTCTGTGTTGGCATATAGCAAGAACTGCTGATATTTCTCCAGATCCTTTCATGGCTCCCCTGCTTGCTGTACAAAGTCATGCTGAAGGTGAACTGACCTCACTATAAGTAAGGCTTGAGAGTTAAGAGGATGGGTGTCCAAAGTGACCATCTGCCAATACTGTGCACAGAAAGATATTTCCAGGGCTCTGGAAGACAGTTTCCCTGGGCCAGTGGAACTATAAGACAGTGAGGAAAACTGTAAAAGCTTCGAGAAACTGAGGAGCTACTCCCACAAGGTATGCTGTGTCTTGGTGCTTACATTACCCTTTTCCTAGAGAGGAAAGAACTTGAAGCCAAAACTCAGAGTAATGGATTCTTCAGCTGGGGCCATCCCCTAAAAGCTTTAAAACTTTAATTGTGTAAGAACTAATTTATTTGTGTGGACCTCAGTTTTCCATTTCCTTTCTGTGCATGGGGGAAGTGGGTTTGGCCACTTGATGGTTGTGCTATCATTTCTTTCCACAGGACAATTTAGAAATGGTATTGCTCTACAGGCTACAGTAAACAAAGGCATTTCCTTCAGAGGGGTCCCTCAGAGGAACCATGGGCTAGATGGCTCTCATCCAACTCAGGCTGCTTTTAGTTGTCACTGCATCATGAAGCAATGCCATGGTGTCCCCTGATCTGTATTTTGGGTCATGAAGCCCAGTAGCTGACAACAGTGTATTTTTCCTTTGTCTGACAGTCTGAACACTTTCATATCAATACCTACTCTGAGAAAAATGCTCTGAAGAAGATGAGATTATCTATTCTCATGCACTCATCATGGCAGAGGGGCAGCACAGATCCCCCTGTGTTATAACCTGCCTCTCTTGAACCTCATCACAAAGCCTGTAAACCTGGAACAGCTTCCAGTGAATATATTATCAAACTGTCAACAGACAGAAGAAAGCTCTGCAGATCCTCCCAGCCAGCTGTAGCCAGGCACCTGTCTGTATAAGACATGGGCAGATTTATTCATGCACACTCAATGTTATTTTAACTTGGCTTTGTGCTAGATCTGACTTGTGAACAGGGTTTCAACCCTGTACTTGCACCATAATATCCACTATAGGCATTTCTGATAGGAGGTGAAAGGTCTGAGCTTTCCAACAAATGTGCAGACTAGAGTCATGGAAAATTACAGTGGTCTGCACATTGGGAGCTGCTTCTATACTAAGTCACACAGCACCATTGCAAGAACACCAAAATAACAACAACATAAAATTCCCAACCCCTCCTGCCCCCCAGCCCCCCCTACGGTAAAATATCCATTCTTTTGAATAACATCATACTCCAATTTAGATACAAAAAATTTCTCATTTCCCACCCCTTCACTTCAGTACCCTCTGTGAAGAGATTAGCTGGGAATGTGAGAGAACAAAAAGGCTAAGGGATCACAGAAAGCATTTGTGGTTTGTTGAGGCTGATCACAGTCAAATTGGGGAATAAGCTTTGTATGACATTTTGAAAATATTTTAACTCATTCCATATATCAAATTTCATAATGTACAATTCAAGTCCAATTCACACTCAGAATGGCTACAGATTTTCATTTTACTTTAAACTGTGCTCTGATTGCTGTATATTCAACACCCTGCCTGATTGAATTTATAGGTAAATGCTGCTATTTTTTTATTAATAATTTAACTCCAATCCCTGTGGTTGCTGTTCCTTTGTAGAGAGAATATTGTAGTTTTCCACACTTTCATTGTGACAAACTTGATTTAGAAATCAAGAAAGAAAACACTTGGAGGATATTTATTCCACCCTGGAGTGTAAACACTGTAAAGTTTGCTTCTGCAAGTCCATTTAAATATTTTCTTCCTACTGGGTAGGCCAAATCTGAGTTTGGACCAAACACTGGAATGACTTAGTGCACCCAAACTTTAAACTCTTGCAGTTATTAAGGGCAGTTATTTAGAGACAAGTCTACCTTCCCTTGAATATACCTCCTGCACTTCATCTTGCCAGCCTAAATCTGGAAGCTGAGGAGAGCAGACAATGACCAGAAACGTAATTCACAGCTTTTGTTTTCTCTAGTCTTTGTACAATGAATCAGTTTTCCTTATGAACCATAATGGAAGAGAAAACATACCTGAAAATGTATGTTTTCTCTTCCATTATGGTCTGTCCTGTGCCCAAAGCACTCTGTGCTAGGAAAGTTAAACAGCTTGGGGAGGGTGAAAAAGTCACCAAGGTCAGTCTGATTACGAGTTTTTCAACCTGTGTGGCTCCAAAAGAGCAAGAGTGGGGCAAAAAGGCCATCTCATGATGTGTTTGGCATCCTCCTTGTGCTCAGCCCCCAGTGTCACATCCAGAAGTCAGGAGTGGGGGTGGCAGCACAGGACAGTTGCAGTGGCTCAGTTGGAAGTTGCAGGGGTGGTGGCTGGGCTGGAGCTCTTCCTCACCACCTCTGCAAGCCTTTGTGCCTGAGGAAATGCAGAGCTGCAGTTTTGTTTTGAGGATGCTGGGATCTGAAGCTTAACTGATGGGGCTGAGGTGTTAGGGGAGGGAAGTGCAGGCAAATTTGGACTGCATCATCACTGTAGGTCCCTTTCTACTGAAATAGTCTATTCTATACCACAGGTAATGAGCAGTAGATTCTGCATTTACATCTGGCTCCTCATGTCACCTCCTCTACAGCCAGGCAGTGCTGAGATTGACCTACTTTGGAAAACAGCATGAAAATCTCTTGCTTGAGCACTATTATATATATATATATATCTATAAAAATTTAAACAAGAAAAATGAGTGCTTCAAAGTAACGTGTTTGATTATATTTAAATTCAATCTCTGTCTAAAGGAGATTAATTTTAAGCCAGCTCTTTTGAAGGAAAACAAACAAATATCCCCAAAGAATAACTGCATAAACCCCCTTCACCCAGCTGCTGAGGGAGTGGAACCTCTTTGTGTATGGAGCAGGCCAAGGTACCTGAGTCCTCTGGAGACTGAGCTGTGGGGACACTGCTCTTGCTGCCCCTTCCCAGAGCCACCTCAGCTTCAGAAGGATGTTTCTTTTGCATGTAAGAAGTCTAGCTTGTGAATGGGACAGTTTTGTGAAAAACCAACTGGCCTAATGCTACAGCATGGCACCTCATGTGCTGAGAGGCACAAATGATGCTCTTGGCTGGCAGAGACCCTGCACTCCCTGTCACTCATGGAAGAACAACAAGTAAATACTGAACTTTCTAGAATGAACAACAAACTCTTCTTCCATGTCTGCCATCATCTGTCTCCCACTCCAAGCTGTGGTATCAGAGATGAAACGAACAAAAAACCCCAGAAACATCCTATACAAAACTATAATTAATTTCAATTCAGGAAAGGGAATGAAATGTTGCAATTTCAATGAGGTTCAGTTGGGCAAGTTTTGGTTGTTTTCCCTGCACTTCATGTCATCCCATTCACTTTTATTGTTTTCACCTGGTTTTGGAAGTGTCTGGTTTGGTTTTTTTTGTAACATTTCATTTCTTCATATTCTTCTTCTTCTGTCTCTTTGTTTACCTTTCTTCCCTGATTTGGGGATTTCAAAGGGAATAAATTCAGCCAGTTTTGGTCCTTTTCACTGCATTTAATTTCATCTCAGTACATTTTGTTTTAGTCACTCCATTGCCAATTTTCTGTTTGTTTTTTTTTTTTCAATTGCATTTGATTTTCCCATATCTTCTTTCCAGAGAGTTTGCTCCACTTGGTTTTCTGATTTCAAGATTTCATTCCCTTTCTTGAATTGAATTAATTATATACTTAAATTTTCACCAATATAATTTCATATGAATCTCAATTTAAAACATTTTGAATATATTTCATAGAATTGAATAGATGTATATGGTGAAGTATCAAATGTCATTATTTGTAACAAATTGCTTGAACTTTCAAGTAAATAAAATATTTGTATAAAGTACTTAAACTGTTTATGCCCATTTTTTTCATGTTTCATTATTTCCAGCTATCATGTCATTTTCATGTTTTTGTGGTTTGTTTGTGTAAGGATGACTTTACCTAATACCTCAGCTAATTGTGTATAACAGTGTCTTTTTTGGGGAAATTTTGATAAGCTTTTCAAAGTCTGAATGTTCAGCTGATCTTTTTTAGTTTCAAAACTGGTCTCATTATCTGCTGTGGTTAGTTGTTTTTAAAAAGGTATTCCTGCAAAGAAGGCATTTGTGGAAGAAAGACTAAATTTTTACATGTAAAGATGGATGTTTATTGCCTCCTTTATCTATTTTAAAGATGAGATAATAAAATATCTTTCTAGGTTCACATGGAGAGCTTCATTCAACATTTATTATGTAGATTAATTGTGGTCAAATCTCATTTTAGGTAAAATTATTTCTTATTTGCAGTAGTCACAGCATTCCTTCTATTAGAAAACAATGGTATTTCCTAACCTTTGGATGGTTTTAAAAGGCCAGTTCTGCTTGTACATGTGCTACAAATAGTATCTCTTTTTTCAATTTCAAGCTATTATGATTAATTTCGTTATGTCTGTGTTTTTCCATCTCCTACCTTGCTGTGGGTGGAAACATATTTTTCCCAGGCAATATGTGCAGGATTAGGACACTGCAGCTGAAATTTTATTGTTCCTCATTAACAGCTTTCCCTTCATTTTTAGGGAATATGTACAGAATTAATGCCAGAGATAAGCATTAGTAACTGAAAGACCACCAGACTTTCCTGACACAGAAGTCTCTCTCAAGGAGAGAGACTTTCTTCCATCACTAGTTGGAAAGATTGGTGTGCAGTGACAACACAGTTCAAACATTAGTTTGAAAAGAAACATTAGTAGAAAAGAAAGCTATGGACCTTCTGTCAACAGCAATAGCCATGTGCATTTTATCTTCACAGAAATAATACTTTTTTAAAATCCAAATATTCTACTGAAAAATTGGAAACCCAAGCGTGATACTGATGTTAAACTGGATCAATAATTATGAAGGTGAAGGGAGACCATCACTTTTTATGATCACTTTAATCACTAAGCCTGCCTGCCTACTTACAACTGGTGAAATTGGAGCTGGAGTCAAACAATGTAATGAAGAAAAAAATGGGCTCGGACTGTTTTTCTCTGCCCCTTTGATGGTTAATTACAGCAGTGACTTCACCTTTTGGGCTCCCACACTTCCATCTGGTTTGTGTGTTTGGAGTGGCAGCTCTGAGCCCTGTGGGATGCAGGGACAGGGGTCTTTGGGGTGCAGCATCCTTCTCTTGATCCTTGGGATGAGCACCCAAGGACCATGTTCAACCATCTGGATTCAGACAGGGCAGGGAGCTAACAGATATGGAGCACAAAAGACAGAGCCCTGGGCCCTGGGCAGGAGCAGTGAGCTGAGAAACTGCTGCTGTTAAATGCTCCTTGAGAGCCCCAGGGGCAGCAGAAAAGTCACCACTGATTTTGGAGAAGGCCCTGTGGAGAGGGGTTGTTGGCATCCCGGGGTGTGAGTGTATTCCTGCAGTGCATGGAGACCTCCTGAGCTGAGGAGTTGAGTTTATGGTTTTTGAAATTCACTGAGTGCATGTTCTTAGGTGAGTGGCTTCACCTCTGAGCCCTGGGCTGGCTGCTAAAATACATTGTAAGACTGAAACTGTAAATGTAATTCTGCAACCAGAATGTACTTTGAAATCCACAGAGGATAACTGCACTCGGAACAGAAAGTGTTACAAGGAGTAGGAACTCGGCTGCTCTCTTTGCTGTAGCCTTCTCAGGTAAGTTTGATCCTGGACTGGAATGGGTCACAGATTTTGAGTTTGTTTTTTTTTTCTTTCTTTTTCTTTCTTTTTTTTTTTTTGTTTTTTTGTTTTTTTGTTTGTTTTTCTTTTGTTTTGTTTGTTTTT
Organism: Notiomystis cincta; assembly: GCA_013398075.1. Classification (NCBI taxonomy): domain Eukaryota; kingdom Metazoa; phylum Chordata; class Aves; order Passeriformes; family Notiomystidae; genus Notiomystis; species Notiomystis cincta. The sequence continues at coordinate 292,178 of VZRX01021890.1, forward strand.
ATTTTGTGGGGCATGTGGTTTGGTTTTGTTTTCTTGGGGTTATTTTTTAAAATCTCCTTTTACACCTGAGACCTAGAATTTATTAGATTATCCAGCCACCTTTCCTGTTCTGCATTCTGTTAAAGAACCTGAGTGTCTTTGGGGCACTGTGACATGTTGAGTCAAAAATTACTATAATTACCATGATCCCTGTGGAATTTGAAGTGTGCACAATTTATACCTCAAGGGGCTTGAATCCTTGGAGAGTCTATTTTCTGAGACAGCAAGAGCTGTGAAATATACAACCCTTGATCTGCACTCAAGATCAGAGTCTGATTTGTATGGTTAAATAAAAAATGCTGATTTATACAATTTGTTCCTGGGTCATAATTATGGTCTAGAATTAATTGAATAGCCTGGAGGTTTCACTACTGTACATGGTAATGATTACTAAAAATTGATTCTCTCCTATATTTCTTTATTAACTTATCTGAAAATGACATATCGTGAAGAACAGCTTTAAATATTGCTGTGCTGAGCAACTTTGTAAATTGCTATTCAAGCTGTTCATGTTGGTGGTTTTTTGGTTTTTTTTCCCTTCATTGACTTTTTTAGGTGATTTATTATTCTATAAGTGCCTGAGCTATACATTTAACCAGAAACACAGTGAGGGGGGTGTTCATGTTTCTGACTAAGGATATTGCTCTGTTAATCTTCTGGAACAAGATATTTGTGCCTTTAGAAGGACAGGCTGGACTGCACCCTCCTTGCACTCCCATGTGACACCCAGCATTCTTGGGCTAGCTCAGCATGGACTGGGTGCACACAAAAGCAGCTGAGTTGCAACCTGCCTTTGGCAACTTTGAAGATGGATTTTTTGAGATATTTGATCTCTGAATGGAGTGAGTTTAATGCAGAGCTACAGAAATTTTTACTTTTTAACCTTCGTTAATTTTTATTATTCATTATTATTACCTCAATGGGCCTCTCTGGCCAGGCTCTTAAATATGGGCTCTATTTTTGTCTGGTGCAGTCACTCAACAGGCAGTTCTGCAAACACAGAGGTTGAGGCAATTACATGGAAATTCTCTGGGAGAAGAAAGAACACAGCTGTGAGAGTAAGACCAGTTCCTCTGAAGTTGTAAAGCAAACAGTAAAAATGGAAGTAATGTTACCACTACTCTTTTGATACTATTACCATATATGTTTTTATCGTTGACATGATTGATATTTTTTCTCATGCTCTGAAAAGTGTATTCTCAAAAGGTTTTACTCCAAGTTTGTCCAAAGGTTTAATTTAGATAAAGGTTGACCAAGGCAAAAGATAATATTATAATATTATACCCCTCTCTTCAATAGTGTTATTTCAAATATGATGCTAAATTTTAGACAGATGGGAAATGAGACATCTGACCTTACTCAGGCAAAACTTTTCCAGTGAAACTTTCCAATCAAATTATTACTCTAAACCTTCACATTTCATCAGATCAGCACTTTTCTGCAGCCTATTGTTTTACTGGGAATTTTTCATCCGGTTCTTAATTTGCATTGAATATTTTAATTCCTAAGAAAAAATGAAAACGCTTCAATTGTGCATGTTCCAAATCCCAGAAAAGGCTAAGAAATTAGGGAAATAGTCTGGGTTTTTTTCTGATGCACTGGAACAACAGTCATAATTCATTGATTTATGTGCATTTCATCTAAGATGTCTTGGTCTGACAGTGGAAGAAACCCTGTTTGTGACCTCAGTGGGGCTTCTTTGGCTGCCTCTCAAAGGTGGTGAACTTGTGCCTTCTTCACCTCAAAAGCCACTAAGACTTGACCTGTGCTGGTGTCTGCCAGAAGCTACAGATCAAGACTTGCTGTGCTCAGGTCTGTCATAGCTAAGAGGGCAAATAAGAGGCTGGCAGGTGCTCCCTCTCCTTATCAGCTGCCAAAGCGATGGACGAGTGATAATGACAATTTCTTGCTTTTTCCCAAACTGAGAAGAGCAGGGCCTGGTGCAGAATGTTCTGCTCTGTGACAGTAAAACCCTTAAGAGGTGTCCATAATCTCCATGGTATCTCCCCATCTGATGGCACCACTGAGGTTTGGCCTTTTTATCCCTCAAGGCCCCTGTACTTCCACACATCCCAGCTCAGGTCAGAGGACCCGATTTTACTCTGCCTCTCAACAACAGTCTCCCTGTCTCCGTGCTGCTCACCTTAAGGCACTTGCAGATGCTGCTTCCTCAGCTTTGTGGGTTAGATCTGCTGGAGAATGGCCCTCTTTTACCTTGCTGTTCCAATGAGAAGTGAGCAGTGATAGAGGTGCTGCCCATCCCTACAGCACCAAGTTCACTTTCACCAAAGGAATTTGCAATTGCTTTGGGGAGAAAGGGCTGAATGTGAAGGGATGTAAATAGAATATGGGAGTCTTCACAGCGGCTGCAGAGACCTGGCAACAATTTGCTGATTGCTTAGGACACAGGCAGGGACAGAGTGTGGTGTATGTTGTTGTAAACATCAACCTCCCTTCTGCACCCTCAGCCTAGAAAAATGTCGTGATGGAGAGATGAGAAACTTTCTTTCCCTTTTATGCCAGAGAAGGAGCAACATGGCAGAATAACCTCTTTTCCATAGCTGAAATAAAATGAGGCTCTATTCCTCTTGGGATGCTCATGGAAAATTAGCCCAGTTTGTCTTTCTGACATGAAGAGAATCTTCATACCAATTATTTATACTTCCCTGCATCAATGCCACCTCTTCTCTTTCCTCTTTCTAACCCCTCTTAATTCTGCTGCAGATTTCGTGGCTCTTGAGATCCTCAGGAGAAGCACAGCAGTAGAATATTTTTTTCCTTCTGTTATTGTTTCCTCTCTTTTGTTGTATATAAATGTGCAAGGATGGCTGACTGTTTATAGGTTTAAGTGCTCTGGGCAATGCTAGCATTCAAGCTATTAAGGGTCAGACTGCAGAATGTCTTCTAAGAGCTTTTGAGATATTTCTGTGTTTCTTGATGGACTTGGATGAGTATGGAGGACATTCATCCCTTCAGGCACAGTTGAGGATCAGGCCCTAATTGGTGTTAAATTTAGGACAAACAACCACCAGTGTTTAGCAGGGATATGTGTTTGCTGGGGAACAAGGAGCTTCATGCTGTGTTGATTGATGCTGATTTCCATTCCATTATTTCAGGATGTTCACTACATGCTACCAAGAGGCCAGTTATCAAAGGTTGTTTAAAAGACACATCTCTGAGTACTGGGATTCATCATTAATTCAGGGGGTTATGCTTCTGCCTTTCCTGAGTTCTCTGTTCCACCCACAAACAAAAAACCCCACTTGTTTATGTGTGTATTTCCAAGTTTCCACCTCTGAATGTTGTGCTTGGGCTCCTGTGGAATTTGGTTCTGTGCTTGATGAAGAATAACACTTTGATTTTGAGAGAGTTTTGTCCTTTGCTGCACCATTGATCCCAGAATATCAGACCTGGACAAAGGCAGCACAAAATGATGGCTCATCCCAGTAGTTTATACAATAGGCAACACTCTTGGAGAAAAGAGAACAAATATTTTACAGAATCACAGAATCAGAATTTTGTTCAGTTCAAAAGGGACTAATCACCACAGAATTGTTAAAAAATCTTACTAGCAAAAAACCATCCAACTAAACAACAAGTGAGGGAAGGGGCAAAACCAGTGGTCCCAAGAGAGGAGCAAGAGATTGTGATGCAAAGTTGCAAAACCTCGGCACAGTTCCACTCATGACACTCCACTAACTTACTTTAGCTGGCCTAGAAGAAATGCTGCCCATCTGATTTAATCATACACATTCAAAATGCTGTGTGGAACCAAATCCTACTTTTAATCCCTGTGAACATCTGGCAGCAAGAAATTTAGCAAGTTTGTGGGGTAATAGGAGCACTTTAGTGAATGCTGCTCCAAACTGTGCCCTTTCTAGTGGGAGAAATACGGACCAGTCCTTTGCCAGAGAGAAGTCACATCAGCTAGGGAGGCCAGAGGTACTGTGAATCAGATGCCAAAAAACTGGGATCCCCACATTGACAGCCAGAAATGTCACCTGGCGGGGGTGAGGAGGGAGACTGTGGTGAGGCAATGCCATTGGCTTCATCCTGTGCCAGGCAGATGGGATCAGTATGACTGGCTCTTCCACCCTCAGCTGCATTCCCCAAGCTCATCAAGACCTGATTAAACTTAGCATTTATCCAAGTCTCTGCACATTCAAACTAATTAATAGTCACAATACCATGGTAAGGAGGATGAAAGCAATATTATTATCCTAATTTTACACATGGGGGCACAGAAGCAGAGGGGAATGCTGTGCTAGTACTAAAAGTGTCAAGCTCCCACACTCACAGACTCTGCCCCTGCTGTACTCTTTAATATATGATATGGATATATATATATATAATGAACTATCCATGGTGTTTTCAGCATGCTGACTTTGCTGTAAGCCTTGGTTGCAGTCACAAATGTGGAAGTGTTCACCCAATCCAAGAATGACTCTGTCTTTTCAAATTTCAGCCTATCCCTAGTGCATCCTGTTTCATTCCATTTGAGTGACTTCAGTATTCTTTTAAATGTAATCCTATCATTGTGTGGCCAAAATTCATTCAGGTTCCTTCTAGAAAATCCCTGGTTCTGATCTGAAGAAGGAAGGAAGAAGGAAGACTTCTGTGGTATGGAAGAGAAATTAAATCAGTCAAAGCAAATTCCCTCCAAAGGTACTTACTGTATGATTGAGAGAGAGGAATTTTAAAGCCTACCTAATAAATTATTATTAGAAAGAAATGAATTCTGTTCTATTCTGTAGGATTATCTAAAGTGAACGGTAAAAATTAGCATATTTTCTAATAACTCTGTGCATTAAGAGAACTTGTTCTGTGTCAGTATGTCCTTCCCATAGTCACTATCACTCCAAATGGATTTTGACTTATGCTTCTGTCACAATCAGTAGAAACAAGTATTTTCAGAGCAAAAATAACTGCATACAAGTATAACTTGGATGAATTCCAATTAAAGAGTCCTATTTTCTTCTTTCAGCAAAGGGACATGAGTGCAGCTAGAGCTGCTGTAGAAAATTAGATGATTTGAAACCTACACCCTCTGTTCTCCTTTCCTTCCTGTATTCTGCTGTGTTTTCTTGTGAGACATCAGCAGGGATTGACCCAGTCAGTGTTTATCCTTCTATGGATTCTGCTTTGGATCCTCCTGACAACCCCAACACACAACAGATCTAGGCTTTCTCCTTCCCTGCTTAAAGGATCTGCTCCCATGCAGGACCATTCCCAAGATGAGTTTTCTGTTTCCCTTCCTGTATCACAAGGTTTATAAGTTGCTGCCGTATCCTCGGGGTTCCCAGTTCCTGCAGTGCAGGGATGTGATCCTTGTGATAGCACTGCTGTGAACTTCTCAGCAGCTAATGGTCACATCCTACAGGGAGATTGCAGGCTCACCTGGGCTTCCTGGTGGTACTTTATGAGTCTCCAGCAATGCTCTCATAGGCAAGTAAATAAGAATTCTCTAAGCACTGAGAGTGCAGAGGGCATTGCTGTAATAGGTCTCCAGGGCTTTACAATACAGTTTTATTACCTTGCTAAATATAACTGCTTGCTTCTTATTTGCCCAAGAGAAGGAACATATTATTTAAGGTATATTTTCCTTTTTTGCACTGCCAGACAGACTGTATGTGTGTGAGTGTATGTTTTTGTTTATACAGTATATTGAGCAATTTTGGTGGCTATTTGCCAAAAAAGATAATAATGTTGTAGTTTTAGTGTCTGTTTATTTCTCCCATCTCTTCTCCAAACCTGTCTCTCACCTCCCTATTGATTTAGTGCAGCCAGTGAAGTTTTACAGCCTGCATTTAAGGAGGCTGCTGTTTGAAATCCATGAGGGCCTGCTAATCAGAACTAACTGCAAGCATCAGGTGCAGCTGGTGACTCTGTCCTGGCCTATTGGCTTAAGAGAGCATGAAGGGCTAATTTCATGGCTGATAAAGCTTTCTGTCAGGGAGGCTTCCCAAACAAATGAACATTGACTTTTCTTTACAATGGAAATAAAAATGGTCTTTTATCACAACTGCCCGCTTGTGCAAGGTAAGAAGTCACATCCCTGTGGGCTATCACTGGACACTGGGGACTATTTGGGAGCTTGCTAAGGTACCCAGACAAGATTTACAAATGAATTTTGGAACTTAATTCCTCCTAGGTCATTTTCTCTCCTGGATTTCTTGGACTTTTTTTTTTTTTTATTTTAGGTCCAGAGGTGATAAAAAACCAGTGGCAGATCTTCTGCAGGCTTTGCAGCGCTTCCTTAGGCATCTCCTAGGAAATAGGAACTGTGTGCCTAAATCCCTTTCAGAATCTGGATCTTTGTTGCTTTGCTTCTTCTGATTTGCCAATTTAGTGTCTCCTCTCTGTTTCACTGACTTTCTCTTGCTATGACCCACACTCTTAGGACAACCTTTTTATTTCCCTGCTCTGCCAGGAGTATGGAGTTTAATTTCTGCTTGAAGGGAACACCTATTTGCTACTCTTCTGAAGAAAGTAATATTGACTATATTAAAGCACGGGGCTAGAGGGCCTTTCTGTGGTAGGAAATGAGGCCAACTTGATATCATTCAGGTATTCTTCAATTCATTCAGTCTCCACTCTGGGAAGCTCCTTTTTCTATTCAATTTTTTCTGTTACATATTTATCCTTTTTCTACTTTTGTTTCTTGGAAGAATGATGTAGCAAGTAGTTAGCTGATACTTTCAAGGAAATAATTTACTTGCATAAAATTAAAAAAGCCCTCACATACTGCATGGAACATGGTCCTAAATCTTTCAAAGTGGTATAATTTTTCTTTCATTCTTTCCTGTTTTGATGAAATGTAATTTCAGCCAGAAGTGCATTTATAAATTATTTGTTTGAAGGACAGGCACTTTTCCATCAAAATGTTTATTTTGCCAGTGTAACTTCATTTACACAGAAGGGGTTTCCCAGAAGAATGATGTCTATACACGCTGCAATTTTCTTTCCTGCAGCTTGTCAGTACACCTGAATGCTGTAACATGGACTTGGCTTTCAAATTAGGCTGTTGAACAATTCAGCGAGACAGCAGGAAAAGTTTTTTACTATAAATCCACAGAGTTCACTCTGGTCTTGTATTTAAGCAGTGACCCTGGTAGATCCAGCTGCACACCAGCTTGTTCAGGAATGGCTATCAGAGATGTGGGATGTGATGCAGACAGCTGCATATTGTTGGTATCAGAAACTGGTGTGCTCTGCCTTCACCCTGCCAACCTCTGGGTCACCTGGAACCAGCTGAAGCTTGGACCTAATTTTCTACATTGTTTTTTTTCTTGCCACCCCTCTTGAGTGGCAACTTTAGGTTGAGGCTTTTAGGTTGAGGTGGGGGCACTGTTGTCTGAATATTGGTGGTGATGTTCTCGTACCTGTTCTTCAACGCACACTGAGGAAAAATTCGTGTCACAGGCAGACAATTCTCTCAGGAATAGATGCAGACTTTTCCAAGACTTTTGGGGTGATGTGGAAGGACAGGGAGCAATGCATTTAAAATATCACATTGCTTTTTGAATGTTCTGTATATTTAGGGAAAATGGTACTGAGACAAACTTGGATATCTATGGCATTGCATGCTATTGCTAATGCAGGATGGAATCACAGGTGGTAATTACAGTCAGTGCTATCAAACAGGACTGATTTTAGGCAGAATTATGCCCTGGGGCTTTCACTGTTCCCCCCATGGCCTATATGAAGACCTTATTTGCAGATTTCTTGCACTGTAGCACAACTCTTTTCTTTGTGGTACACATTTGTTTCCCAGTTAAATTAACAAACTTCCCTCTTAAGCAAGAAACATTCTTTTGTTGGTGGGCTGTTTACTGCCTGCCCTGCTTTATGTTATGTCTGAGAATTGAAGGCTGCCCTGAAGCCAGGAAGATCAACACAGCTCTGCTGAAATAAATGACTCTTCAGAGGACAATCAATGGTCATAATGTGCCTGGATTACTACAGTGACACCTTTAAAAATGTCAAATAGAGATACTGATCCTTTGCAGACATGATCTGCCGAATGGACAAGTTTCATACAGGGCTCGGCATTTCCATTTTAACCACTGGGTTCAAACAAATTTACAAGTTTCCCCTCTTTTCACCACCTTTATGACCTTATTTCTTTCTTTAAGCCTTTTCAAAACCATAAAACTGGTGGAAGATTAAAATGCTTCATGGTGAGAAGACAGATATGATTACAAATGAGAACACACCAACCCCCAAGGAAGCCCCAGGTTCCCCTTTCATCACGATTAAAGAACACTCCATATCAGAATATTTATGTCATATTTAATGTTTATGAATATGTAGTATACACTTAAATTATCTGGAGAAATACACTGCTTCCTTTTTTGGTTCTTCACTTTCTCCTTTATTTGTTCCCTGTAATATGTTATTGCAAGGTGACTCAGAGCTTGCTTTGGAAAAAAAAAAGAATAACATATTGCTCTGGTAAAGCAAACCTACCTTTGACTTTTAAACAGATGATAAGGAAAGTAAATTGAAAGACTAATTAGTTCTAATGGATAGTTTTTGTTTCATGTGTATTCTTTAAAAATGTACACTGTGTACAATTTACATAGTATAAATTTACAGATTTTGTTTTCTTGCTTTAATACCATTTTGTGAGTGCTGCAATCATTCTTATTTCCAGTCATTTGTTCTGAAAGAAAAGCTGGAATCTGCAGAGACAATGTGACAACAGCACATTTCCTTCCTAGGCTAATGAATATGTGATAGAGAGGGACGGAAAAGAATAGTAGTTCCTATGAACCCAGGCCATGCACTTGCCTAGGATGGATATCAGACTCTAGGGTTTAAGTTCAAGAGTTACAACTGATTTTAGACCACCTGGTCTGCAGGACAGTCAGACATAGGCTCCTGGGACAGTCAACAGAGAAAAGCTGGTCTGCCTTGTCAGGGGTTAAAGAGGGTCTGGTACAGCACTGAGGAGGGCTGTGATTTGGCAGCCTTAGCAATTCATTCATCACTTCCTCTAATGTAAATGCCTGAGTCTCTCCAAAGTGCTGTAAAAGGTGCTGATGTGCTTGAATAGGGTCCTTGCTCCTGGCAGCTGGTGCTAACCCAACAGCACTGACTTTGCAACACCCCTGAGAAAGGAGTGAGTTACTGTTCCTACTCAGCATCCCAGTGCAGACTTGAGTCCAGCTTAACTACACATGTGCTTAAGCACCTTGAGGATCTAGAGTTCAGGCAGCAGCTTAAATGTGAGTGTAGGTGCAGGGGTGTTTTCTGTGTGTGCTGCAAGACAGAGCTAAGCTGTACTGCCCAGCTGAATACACACAAATCAAATGTGTCCTTACTCTTCCCTGGACCTTAAGCTTCTGTGTGGTAAAAGTGTCCAGCAGCCACAAGCTGCTCAATGAGGTCTTTTCAGAACAAGGCAAGGGAGAGCTACAAGGCAATTGCAAGTTTAAACATAAGCTGTTCTTCTTTTCTCCAAGTCCTGCTGAAAAGGGCAGCAAATGCTGTGTGGAGTGCTCTCAGGAGGCAGATGAATACATTTGATGTGCCCTCAGTGCCCTCACTGATTTTGGTGCATCACTCCAGCATTTTGTGCAACAAACAAGAAAGTGATAAGAAGGCATTTAGATTTCTTGACAATTGTCACCTGCCATATGCCAAACTTAAAAACAGGCTTTTGTGGATTATATGTACTGTCTCCTCTTGGCAATCATGGCTATTTTAATGTTTTGATACTTTTCCATTTTCCACCTGGCAGATTTGCCCCTTTTCCCAATGAAATTGTGTTTCAGCTGACTGGCAGCTTTTGCAATTTGCCTGTGCAGTGTGGAGGTCAGCAGGAGAGAGTTGCAATCCCTCTCAAAGCCTCAAGGTCCTTTCTCTCTCTCCAAGGGACAAATGCAAAACAATACAAGTACAGCCCTTTCTCAGCAACATCTGTAAACTGCAAATATGCTCAGCCCAATCTATTTCCCCATGTTCCTCTGAGAATTCCCAACTTTTACATTGTTCATATGTCAGTTAGATGCAATTGGACAAAAAGAAACAGCTTGGTAATGTCTACAGCGTTATTTTGCAGCACACAGCAGTGACCAGACAGGTGCACACTGAAAAGAATATTTTATTCTCTTTGTTCTGACTGCTGAGATACCCTGACTGGGACACAGTTGAATTGTTTAAATGTAAAAAACCCAAGTTTCACTTTAAAAAAATTTAGCAAAGCCTTGAATGAATTACTGGTCAATTTGTCATCTTGGCATAGAAGGCATTTTCCATCTCTCCTCCTGAAGCTGTTCCATTTAGTATAAATAATGAAATATTCAGTGAGCCACAGAAAAAGACTGGCTCTGTAGCCTGGGGGGCTCCACTGAGTATGAGAAGTCCAGGTGAAGAGCTTTATCATGGGTGTATTGGCTACACTGGGTGTGATCTGATAAAACTGCCATGAAGCATTTTGGCTTCAATCCAGTCAGCCTTTTGTAGCCTAAAGAAAGAAATATTGTGTAAAATTTTTCATCAGCTCTATTATAGATGTTCAATATGAGTGACAATTTCTAAGGAAATGGGAATTAGAAGAAACAGCACTGTGAGTGCTACCACCTTGCACAGAATACTTCTCACTGAGCTGAGCATTTCTAGGGGATAAAGAAGTTGGAAATTTCTTCTGAACTCTAACAGACTTGTGATTTTCTGAACTCAAAGGGGGTCCAGAAGACTCCCAAGCCTGTAAGCTATTATACACCAGAGCAGCTTACAGTACTAGTAGCCAGAAAGGTAAATTGCATATAAATGAATACTGAGGTGAACTAGTTTGATACTACTCCCCTGAACTTCAGCAAGTGTGAAGTGGAAAGTCATACAGAGGATGAAAACTGTTCATTCAAAATATATATTTTATAGAAATAATGTATAGAGATTACTTTTATTCCTTTTTTATAGCTAATTAATTTTTTCAAAGACCAAAATGTCCAAGAAGTAAAAATATATTATAATATACCAGACTTACTCTACTCCTAAAACTGCATAAATAACATGGTCATCACAGCCTTTAGAGATGTTCAGCAGACCAATACGTAGCCCTGTATCTTCAATTGTAATAAATCTTAAATTAATGTGGGATCAGAGATTCTGGAATAAAAGAGAAGAAGTTGAAGAATTTTCTATTAGTCTGGGTTTAATGAGACACATATCATACCTCCCCAGTTAAGGCATTTGTACTATCTTTGCAATTATCATTACAGCTAATTAACAGTAAATGCTCACATTCACCAGCTATACTTAAGAGGTGATGATACCGAGGAGGAGTGGAGGGAAAGAGATGTAAATTTTTAATACCTTATTTGCCTTACGTCTGCATGGGAGCCATGAATAATTGATGGTAATGGTGGCTAACCCTGAGCCCATCAAAAGGATCTTTACAAGTTATCCATTCCCCAGCCTCCTCCATAACAGCTCTCCCTGACACAGAGGGTGGCTCTTTGAGGCACTAATCTGTGATGAGAGTTGGTACTACCAATTAAAGATGCTGATTGACAGCTGCTCTCTATACAGAGGTTTCCAGAAAATGCTGTGGCTCCCAGCCCTTCTCCAGCTTCTTGTCCCAAGGGCTGGAGGTTGGTGTCCCCTCAGATTTGCCATCTGATCTGCTCAGGGGAAGGCTCTAACTTGCTTCAGTCACAATCAACCAGCGGAGCTCAAGGGGTGGCAGTAGGCAGCCTTTGCATCTTTGGTCCCTGTAACTGGGGCAGGTCAGGGATTGATGGCACAGCCTGCTGGGCTGGCTGGGGACCTGCTGCATGAGGCTGGCCAGATGTTTCTTCCAGCTGGACAAAGATGTGTGAATTAAGACATTGGTCTGAACCCAGTGAAGCCAGCTGGACTCTCAGGTTACATCTGTACAAAAACAAAACGAGAAAGGAACCGTTCCCTTGGCCTAGGGGCAAAATGCCAAACCTTCCTCTCTTCCTCACAAATTACAGTTGTCCATAGGGCTTAACAGACAATTTCTGTTCCAGCCTATTTCCTAAGCTTCAGCAAAAGCTCACTGGCACATGCAAAAGCTGTGCTAGAGAACATGGTGAAAAAATCCTTAAACCAAACCAGAATGGTCAATGAGTCTTGCTCAATCTGCTGCTGTTGGGATACCCACTGTGGCACCTGAGCTGTCTGATGCACAGCTGAGGGGAGTTGTCCTGTCTGTAGTCTCTACCAGAGGATACTGCACTAGGACAGAACTCCAGTCACACAGTTTAACAGCTTTGTTCAATTATTTCTGAACGTCATGGGGTGTCCTGAAACTGTCAGGGAGCCTCCAGAATTTGATATCAGAGCTAGGTCAGATTTGGCTTTTTTACTGCTGAGTTGTGGGCCTGTGACAACCTTGTGGTGTAGGAAAGTCAAGGGCTGGGGCACTGTGTTAGATTGCTTTCTTAACTGAAAGTGAAAAGGAGAGTGTGCTCTGGAGCTCAGGAACTCTGCGTGTTTCAAATGCATCAGGATGTTGCCTGTTTACTCAGGCTGGTTTTGGCAGAGGTATCTATTAAAAATGCTCCATCTTGGTCCTAAAACTCCATGCAGCTGTTTGACAATATCTTGCTCTTAACACTCTTCAGTAACACAGGCAAGAGATCTGGAGGAGTTCCTCACTTCACCTCCAAAGCAATCCTTACCTGAGAGGTCTGATACACTGCTTAGCCTCCCACAGTGTGGATATGGAGAATCCCTAAGCCCAACTTCCCTGGATCAGTTTATGGAGCTGGATTTTAGTGCATTTCTCAAAAAAGTTTGTATTGTCCAAACCCTGTGCAGGCCAAAAGCAAGCTGGGAGCTGTTGGATACACAGTGAATTGGCTGGATCTCTGCTGTAGGTCAGGAGGAAGCAGCTGTTTGACTCCATGTGTCCAGCAAGGTGCCCTAGCTCCTGGTCACTACGGCACAATGCAGCAAAGGCTCAGACAGTGGGCAGCATTTCTGGGCCACTGCACTTTCTGCTCCCTTTGCATGAACACCAGGCTGTGACTGTTTTGTGCATTGTATTCCAACAGTGTGAGATCTGGGGCTGATTCAGAGCCTCTGCTGAAACATTTTGCTCTGACACAGGTAGTTTAGGCTGGCTTTATGGAGCTCTTCTGCTCCATAATAATAAGTGGAATAAGTGGAGCTTTTGGCCCTCACAGCATCAGTCAGCCAAGCTGGAGCTATCAGAACCAGAGAGGTGTCCTTATCCCCCACGTGTTGGCAGACAGTGGCCAGAGGCAAATAGCAGGCAAAACCCACTGCCTGTATTTGCTGCTCTCTCTGGGGAGACAGGGAATAGAAGTAAGACCTTCACTGCTGCCATTTGCTCCCAGAAAATTTGAATGCATGGGTATCTTCTTGGATCAGCTAACCTCACTAAATTTTAACCCTCTTCTGGCCTTTGAAAGCCCCTCAGAGGAGTGATTTATAATTCAAGTCTCTGTGTTATACCTCTGCTCTCCAACCATGCACCTTTTGCTCTCTGGCCCAGTGACAGAGCCTGTGGTTGCTGAGGTGTGAAGTGACCCTGGTGGCAGCTGCAGCCCAGCATTCTGCTAAAGCCTGGTGCTTTGAAATGAGCACAGGAATGGAGAGGCCTGACTCAAAAGAGCCAGTGGTATAAATCTCCTCCCTGTATCCCACAAATCCCAAAGCAGCACCCTGGTGAGATGGGCAGGAGAAGATGGAGAAAATGTGACAACCTGAATTAAATAGCACACTTGCTACTTACTCCACAACACCCAGTAGTCTTGTACAAATAATTTTTTTTTCTGCTGTCTGGTGTTGAGAAAGGTTTTTTCCAGCAAGTTACTGAGAAAGAGCACAACTATTTTCCTTTTTATGTGGGCTTTTTTCCCCTTGCAGGGCTTTTTGCCAAACTGGGAAGGGAGGAAAACTCATGTACATACATAGTATAGCCACTCAGGAAAAAGGATGTGGATTCAAGGCTATTCAACCCAAAGTCCTGGATGCAAAAGTTTCCAGGGCTAATCAAGGAGAAACACATTTCTCTTTTGTGAGACATGCTGGTCTGGAAACTATAGCTGAGATGGCTGCATTTCAGATCCCTTCCTATGTGACAGTGCTTGTTCACTGCTGGGACCTTCCCCAGAGGGTGGTGAGGGCAGGGGTAGGTAGGGATGGGTGGGCTTCTCTGGTGCCTCCAGGGAGCTGACTGCCTCCTTTTCTGTTTCTGAAAAAAATAATCCTGCTTCCTAGAACAGAGTTGAGGGGTTACAGAAAGGCCATCAGGGGTGGGTGGATGGTGGAAAAACCCCCCTGAGACCCATACTGCCTGCTAACATTAGGCTCATTTAAACAGCTTGATTCTGCTTTGAATTTGGGTCTGCATCAGTAGAGCTGCTGGGGAAGTAAGCTGTCATCAGTGAACACAAATCCTGCTGTATTTCAGGAAGAAGCACTTACTGGCTTGGGTGACAGGTGAGAATTCCAGTGGGAACACAGGAACATAGTCCCCCTTGCCTTTACTGCCCCCTCCTTGGCACAGGGTCTGCAGAAAAGAAAAACTTTCCACCTCTTTTCTAGATCCACATTTAGCGGATCTGTTGTGCTTTGGGCTGTGCAAACTGACAGTGAGATAGGCCAGGAGTTACTGAGGGGAAGGAAAAAAGAAGGCTTCCTTTTGTCTCCTGCACACCAGCATGACTGTTGTAGCATCTCTTCTCCAGCATGGAGGCACTCACTTTGTGGCTGCACCAACCTCTGAAGAAACCTCTGTGTCTGGAGAAATTTACTTCTCAGTATTAAAAACACCAAGTAGAACAGAAAAGAAAAGTTGAAGGCAATATTGTATTTAACCTGGCTCAGTGAGGATAAACATTTTTTCTGCTCCCTCTTAGTAAAGCTGTAATTGGCAGTGACTGCTTTTTGATTTCCCATGTGTGGCAGGGGTACTTCCCCTCTTTCTTCAAGGGCTGGGCTTCATCTCAGCTTTATTTGGTGTGAGGCAACTGATGCTTGGCACATAGTGATGGTGCAGCCTGCAGCAGTTTGGGCTGTAATGTGGGGGCTGCATTGTGGTTCTGAGCTGGGAGGATCAGCTGCTGTGTTCAGGGCTTCAATGAAAATGGGCTGGTAAGG
The DNA here is from genome assembly GCA_013398075.1 of Notiomystis cincta. NCBI lineage: Eukaryota > Metazoa > Chordata > Aves > Passeriformes > Notiomystidae > Notiomystis > Notiomystis cincta. The sequence goes on from VZRX01021890.1 coordinate 307,322, forward strand.
CACCAAGGGACACATCAGGAGGGAGCAGGGCAGAGGAAAAGGGGTCAGGTGCTTTCTGTTGTTGAAAGTGATGTGAAGCCCCCACACTATGGGTAGAAAAAGAGAGTTTTCCTCTCTAATGGTGCTGGAGCAGATGCTAAACCAGCTGGAGGAAAGATTTGCTTTGGGCTGATTGGCTGAGCAGGAGTTGGAGGCACAGCCCAGGGAATACGTAAAGCTTGTGGTAATTTCTGGAACTACAAGGAAAATTTGTGCAACAAATAACTCAGGGGGAAATGAGAGTTGCCAAGAAATGCCTGACAACATTCAAGGGCTGTCTGATTTCAGTAGTCATGGCCATTAGAATAAAGCATGCACTTACTTTCAGGAACACATCAAAGTTCTTTTTTCAAGAACTCTGGTGCCACTCCTGCCACTGTTCAGCCACCCTGGGTTTAAGCTGGACATTTTCCTTCTGCCACCTCCATCTCTTAGGTGGATATAGCTGGGGGAGGCAGCATTGACACTGCTCCCTTTGTGCACAGATCTCCTGTTTAATGGAATGTTAATTCTGTCTCTAGAGTGTCTGGAGCCACGTGAAGAGCAGGCTGCAGCCTATGGAGAGATGTCTGACTTAGCTTTAAACTAACTGCATTGTGGGCTGCAAAAAGCTCAAAGAAATTACAAATTCTAGGTAAGGATTTATCAGACCTTTTTTCATTATCCTCTCTTAAGTGGATTAGACCATGCTGGTAGAAATAGAACAGTCATGGAATGAGTGTAAACCCATGCCAGATCTGAATATATTTGCCCAGTTATTATACACAGAACAATAAGAGGCAGCAGGATTCCAGTAATAGTCAACTTAATGTGTTGTTAGTTTCAAGTGATTGTACATCTCTTCCCTGCAGAAGAATTGTTTGCTACACAAGCACATTACATTTAGGAATAAATAAAAAACTCACTCTAAATCATAGCATTTGTGTGGACTCATTTTGTGTCTCCTGGGGCAGCACAGATCTAGTGAACAGATTCTGGATGAATTCTGCTTCATTGGGACACTGAATGCAGTGTAAGAACATCTGTAAACATTTCATAATGCATTAAATGTAGTTAACAAAGATCTATGCCTACAATGGGTACCTTTTATCCAAAAAGAGTGAATTTCTTGCCAACTCTTCATTGCAGACTTAATTTTCTCTTTCCCATTTCAGGAAATACACTTTAAAAAAAGAAATCATAGTGACCTGCTGTCTAAAAGGAGAAGGCTCATGTTGAGCAGAGTGTTGCATGCCAAAACCTGAACTGTTTTGAGTCTGCTATTTTTGAATTGTGAATAAAATTAAGAAGAGTGTGAAGAAGAAGAAAGGTACTGATGACTCTGAACATTTTGGGACTATCTTTCACAGCTTCATATCTGATTTTCAAAGCAACTTGCCCTAGAAACTCCCTGTGAAGTTCATAATAGATGCATTAAGTTCACTAGGAAGGGAATCAACTTTGTTGATCAGTAAATTGAGTTTACTGTCCTAGCAGCAAAAGGAGCACTTGACAAGTTGCTCTCCAGTGATCTGAATCCCTAAAGGACTCATCATAGACTACGAGAAATGTGTAAACATCTCAAATAACAGTTTAAAGCCTTTTTTATTAAAAAGAGAGAAAACTATTCTGCCTTTTTTCCTTATGGAAATTGCCTTAAAAATATTACCCCTTTGCTGGGACTGACAAGTCTGTGAGTGAAAATAAATAGGTAAAATCACAGTTTGCCTGAAACCTCACCAGCTGTGCTGCTGCCTGATGCCTCCCCAGCTACCCCAAAACAACTCCTAAGTCAATTAGGCTCCTGGCAGATCTGTGTGTGCATTTGATGGGAGCTGCCACATTTTTGGGAATTTGGGATCTATTTTGTATATTAACCTTTACTCTGAATTTCTTAGGGCTCTGATGGATGTTTGTAGAAATAACATTGTTGTTTAATGGTGTTATCTATAAGGAAGGAACTGAAAGATCAGAAAAATATAACAGACTTTCTCAACCTGAACTGAGTTTTCTAGCAGTGTTTCTTTACATGCCTGTGTGTTTTCCCTCTTTCTTCTGCTTACATCCATATCCATAACCTGGAGCTGGTAGTTTCTTGAAGGTTTATAAGGCCCCTATCAAAATATGTTTTTTGAGACACAAGGAAAGGGCTGGACACCACTGAATGAATAGCAAGGAACATCTTAAAATAGAGTAAAATAGAAATACACATCTTCTAAAAGTCTTTAAATTCAAACTCAGAATTCATAGAATTGTTTTAAAGCCCAGGTTCTGTGACAGCCTTCCCACTTGGGTTAGAGCACGTGGCTTAGCCTGTCCCACATTGTTGTGAGGCCTCAGCATGTGTGTTAGGAAATATTTTTGACCATAATATCAGCTATGAAAATGTCTCAGCATGTCTATAGGCTCACTGAAGTCAACAGGATCAAGAACACAATTTAAGCCAAAAAAGTATTTAAGTGAACTGAGAGGCACTACCTCTCAACAGGGAGATCGTCCCCTTTTTGGAGGACTACCCTTCCACCTCCAAATGTCCTAGATCTCCCAGGAACTCAAATGGTCTCATTTCCAAATCTTTACCCTACTAGGAAAGATAACCTTTGTTTTCTATTTTCTTTATGTGATAAATATGACTTAAGGTCAGACTTTTGTATTAGTTCAATTAAGAGACTTACATGGTTAATGAGTTTATGTAGTTATACCACGGTCAAGGGTGATAATTGTTAAGAATTGTTACAAGTTAGTGAAAGTTTAAAAAGTTAAAAATGTTAATGTAATGGTTTAAGAACTGTTCTATTGAAATGAATGGCCCAAGATGGCGACTAAGGGAAAAATCTAGAAACCGGAGTCAAAGGGGAGGCACTACCAGACACGCCATTAGCATAAGGGGATAAATACATCCATCCTATTGGCCTCATGCCATCCAACCAAAGCCCCTTAGACACCAACGAGCCCATAAAAAGTGACACTGTGGATGGAAGGAGGCGTGGCGACTGAGTGGGACACACCTCTCACAAAGAATATAAAACCCGGAACTCACATCCCCTGTGTGTGACTCTGGCCCCAACCCTCGGTGGCTACGAACCCTCACACCGGCGCCGACTCCTCCCCTTGACTCCCTAGGCTAGGCAGGCCGCTGTCTTTGGCTCTTTATTGCTATTTCTTATTTAATTTAATAAACCCTCGTTAATTTTTCTTTGATTGGCTTGTCATTTATCACACTTTATAATGAGCAAAGTAGATTTTTTGTCTCTGTTCCCTTGCCCTTTATACCATTAAAATTTCAAACAAAACCCTCATCTTATTTTACAAGCAGGTTTCATGCTCTTTCTTTAATCACTTAGTTCCGCTGATTGAGACACTTTCCTTTGTTTTTTCCTCATTAGCCCTGCAGATTAAGAGCACAAGAGTTTGTGCAAAGGCTTATTAATTATTGGCAATAATTATTAGCAGCAGAACTGCAGATGCTTTTAACCTAAGTCTGTGGAGGAAGGGAGCACTGGCTGATTTCTCCCTCTTCCTTCTCACACTCTGATATACCTTGTAATCTGAAACGTTTATTGACAGCTTAGTTTTCAGCAGAAGTCTCCTTTAACTTCCTTCTAATCTCTAGCCAGCCACAAGTGGATGCCTCCTCTTGGCAACCTTCTGCTGTGCTTCTTTTTCCAGATTTTCATTTTGTTGTGGCAATTGGTCGCTCCACAGACATTGTTCTCTCAAACTCCTTTTATTACTGTTCCCTCTCTATCATTTAAAGGGATAAATTTTATATAATTGCCTTGTCTGAGAGCCAGGACTCCAGCAAGGGACCTGTATTTTGATGGCACATTAAATGGTGTCACTGATAGGCCTCTCAAGCAAGAGTCAGAGGATCCTGTACTGTCCAGAAGGGGAGGCTTTGGGCAAGGCCTTCAGTCACTTCTTCACCTGTAGGTCCTCTCCAAAGCTGCTGTGTGTGGATATATTGTGTTTTATAAAAACAATGTAAGGAGGGCAGGGCTAAGATTAATCACATGTGACATTCTGGGAGATGAAGTGTGAAGTCCTCAGAAATAAAGCAAAAAACTCGTTTTACATGAAGCAAAAAAGCCACCCTTGCAGAAAAAAGGTACTTCAGACTCCCCTTGAGATAAATGTAATTAAAGATAATATATGCCAAGAACTGAGGTAAAGAATATCCAGAGGAAGCCATTTGTCATGCAGAACAATGATGCCCTATTTTAATTGGTCTGACAAAACCCAGTAACCAAGTTAGGTATTTTGACATCTGTCTACTGACACCTTTTTAATCAGTCAGCTGCTGGGACATGTGCAGATATCGTTCTCAAACCAGGGGAGCTCCATGGCCTCTTGCAAGGTGTACCTGGAGGTATGATCAGCCACTTTCCCCAGGTGTGAAGGGTATGGGAAGAGGGCTCTTGAAGAGCTGCCAGCTCTGTAACACAGGCTGAGTGTGCAAGGACAGTGCTTCAGTGTAAGGACGCCAGTTCAAGGAGGGAAAAGGAAAATACTCCGTATTTGCTGAAGACTCCCATTCCCAGCCCTTTACAAATGTTCTCTCCTGAAAAGCAGTGATCAGCCATTGCACAAGAGAATTCTTGACTGTGGTGTGGTTTGTGAGATGTGGTAACATGCACGGGCTGGAGGCTGCTGGAGCTCTTGGCGCCAGCCATGTTTACACAGTTTTTTGGTGTCATTCCTTGCTTGAGTAGGGAGAAGTAAAACTGTGGGAGTTTCGTTTGTTTGTTTATTTGGTTGCTTTTTTTCCAAAGGACTGCCACTATTTGTATTATTTAAAAATTTCATGTGTCATTATGTAGAGTCTCTTGAGAACAAAATGTGTTTTTTGGCTGTTGCATCCCAGTGACAGCATCTTCTCTGTGTTAATTTCTTCTTTATAAGCCTTGCTGGCAAAGTGAAGTACAAGAAGTAGGAACAGCCATTTGATATCCCTTTGGAGATTCATCCAGAAATAAGACTTTTATGTATGATGATCACTAAAATCTAAAATTGTGCTGGTACCTCAGTGCCTGCTGGCAAGAGAAATATGATCCCAAGTTTGGAGCAAACTGAGGAACTGAGGAACAGCAGCAAGGGAAATGAAGGGTTTGGAAAAACTTCAGAAACTTCTCTGGGAGCACATAGTGGAAAAGCTCTCCTGACTTGCTGTACCATCCTGCAGTACCTGGAATAAGAGTAGGTAATGCAAATACAAAGTTGACTAAGTTCTTATTTAAAGGTATTGTTACATTATGTGTCTCACTTTAAGTAAGTGTATATATATATATGATAGAGATTTGAGACAGAGATATTCAAAGAACATCCAAGAATATTTGCAAGATTAGAGAGCCTCATGCTATCATTTAACAAGTAGATTTAAAAAATTTATCTACTGGCTTCAGTAGATAAAGTCCTAATCTGAGAGTAATACACGTGCTTAATTCTCTTCAAAAATCAGGGTCTCAGAAAAAACCTATGGTGATAGCAATGGAAGGGACAGCTGGTCTTTCTGGGGTAACTTTCTGGTACTGCAGGCAACTGTTTCACATCATTTTTTCATAGAGTGAATCACATTTCCTCCTGCACCAGCTAGGAAGTTAGCCTTCCCTATGGCTGAGTGTTCTTTCCAGCTTCCTTGCTCTCTTGGACAGGAAAGAGTTGTTTTTTGCAGCCTAAGCGTTTTCCTGGAGAGGCCACAACAGTTGCATGTTACAAAAATCAGAATCAGAGGCTTGAAATTGCCAAGCTCCCTTTTTACTTCTCCTCTCTTTCCTACATACAGGTGGTACACTTGCTGTCAAAGCATATAGTCCCATTCATAAAAACTTAACAGATTTGTTAAAAATCCTTGTACCTGCAACTGCCAAATGGTGGGGTGAAAGCAGTCTGACTTCTTCAGTCTTTTTCAGTTCCAAGTTTTCCTTGTGCCTCAGATATAGCTGTGCTTTCTCTGCACTCTTGTCCTCACCCTGCATTTGTCCCCTCACCCTACATTTGTCCCCATAGCTGACACCACTGCCCTGATTGAGCACTGAGACAAAATGTGCAAGGACTATGCCAAGCCCATCTCTAATCTCTACTCTGTCCTCACTGCTTAGTGGCCCAATCTGTTGCCTGTCACCTGAAGGAGCATCTGAGCCTTAGGATTATTGGTCACATTTATTTTTCAACATGTGCCTGGGAGCCAGTCTACCTTAATGACACAATTCTCACTAGTCTGTCTCTTCCTCTAATAACATTACAGAAATTGCTATTCATATCCAACTCTGGACCTGGAGGGGGAAGCATCTATAACAAACTCCCAGCACTACTCAATAGAATCTCTTATTAACTTTTCTGTAAGCAATTTCACACAAATTGTCTGCTTTATCCATCCTACTCCTCATTCACTCTGCTGCATCAAGCAAGGCCACAATCTTTGCATTTTTTTCTGTTTCCAAACCTATTAGAACTGTGGTCATTACTTTATAATGCTTCTGTTACTCCATTTATTCCTGATTTGACCTATAGATAGCACCAGTGTTCTAGAGCCCCTGCTTCATTGCCCATGCACTGTACCTTGCATTAACACAAAGTCTCACTGGTAATCCTCAATTCTTGACCAGACCAGGCAAGGCCATTTCAACAACTGTATCACCACCCTGACAACTGGGGAGTCTCACAATGTGTTTGTCTGATAACATGCCCCTGTTATTATGCTGTGATAGAGCCAAAGGAGATTTACTGTGCAGTGAAAACCTTTGCTCTAGCACAGGTGGTCCCTATACTGTGATAGTCCCAGCACTATTAGGCTTCCTTTCTCTTTGCCGTTCATTTTCCTGCTCATTTCTATTCCATTTATTTCTGTTTTCCTGTACATTTGATTTCCTTTCACTCTTCAGTAAATGCAGGAGAGGACTCAGCACACATAACTCTCTTCCCATTATCTGGTTTGAAGCTTATCTAACTTCATCTCATCTGCCTTGACCTCATGATGACTTATCAGAGGTCAGTCACATCCTGACTTGCATTGAGAATATTACAGGCAGCTGTGCACAATAGAGGAAAAAAGGAGGCAGGCCATGGAATTGTGGACAGAAAGCAAATGAAAAGATGTGCTTAATTCCCCATACTGCAGTGTTAAACTGTTGAACTCAGGATGTATTCAGACAGAGGAGTTTGGGAAGGGATTTAACAAATTCTAGGAAAAAAATCTGCAAATGCTTTTATGCACAAAGAAACAACCTGAGGCACAGGATGATTCTAGAGCCTTAGGTTTTCAGGCAGCATCAGCCTAGGGATGTGTTATCCTGTCCTTTTAATCCACCTATAAGCTTCAAATCATAGCCATTAGCTGGGATAGGACCCTGAACTAGGTAGAATTCATGTAATTCTGATAATCTTGGGTCAGCTGGGGATAGTTTACCATTCTGTGCATCCCCAGTTTGTAGACATTTTTCTATTGATACAGTTTTGATGATGATTGTTTTGACTTTTCTGACTATCAACCCTCCCCTTTTTTTTTATGAGGCAAATGGAAATGAAAATATTCCTCTTGTTCTTGCTGGATGTGTTGACTATGTATTCTGCAGCCAAATCTGTAGTGCTGGCATTACACAATGGTATAAAGTAGTACTTGAGACAGAGAGAGGTTGTATTTCTCATCTGGCCAGGTTCATTTGTTTGGCCAGTGTAATGCATTCTGCAAAGTGTGGAGAGAGAGAGAGAGAGACTGTTTTGCCCTCTGAAAAGCAGAAAGCATTATGAAAAATAATGAAATACAGTACAGTCCTGATTATTCAGATGCCACAGGGAAAGCTAAATAAGCCTGGATGACAAAGGTTTCAGAAATTCAAGGGACTTGTCAGCATAATTAATAGAAATCAGGGGACATGGCCATGTTTTGGATAAAAGGAAGTCCTGAACAACAGAGAGGCAGATGACCCAGGGTTATATTGCAATACCAAAGCCATGATGTAGCTTCCATAGCTCTCATCTTAAAAGTCTTTCCTAGGATCTGATTACCACCCAAAAAAGCACTCTGCTTGAGAGAGAGAGAGAGAGTAACCACTATGGGTACTACATACAGTAAAATAGGATCAATTGAATTTAGTCAAAGTGAAACTACACAACAACCTACAAAAGGGATAAGCTTGTGCTTGCTTTAATTCCCTAGGACTGTCTCCTTTTCACAGCATCCATTCATGCAGCACATTTTTGTCTCATCACAAAAGCTCCCCTTGCCTGTGTTGTTTTAGGTACCATTCACAAACTTCTGTGGGGTAGCAGTTGTCAGAAGCTGATATTTAAATAGAAACATTTTAATGGCAATTAGAATAATTTAGTGCCATTCCCATTTGCAAAGTTAAGCTATGTTCTGCTCTAAACATAAGGCACACAAATAGATAAATGGATATTCATCCAGGCATCACACTGTCAAAACTAACACTGGCTGATCACTAGGCAAGATTACATTTGGCTCCTCACTCTGCAAATGTTGCATTTCCAGAGATACCTGAAATGTTTTTCTACATCTTCAACAGAATTTTGTTCATTGTTTTGTGAGAAAGTCCTCATAAGGAAAACAAAATATTTTCCATACTTGGGATCTGAAAATAAAACTTAGCTGCTTTTAAACTTTTAAGACATTAAGAACTGATAGAGGTTTGATCAATCTGACTGTCTATACAGTTCTTTCTGACAAGACCAGTGGCAAGTTTGCAAATAATAATGTTCTTTTGAAAGTGTGTTTAGCAATTACTTTACTTGGAAATATATTTATAAATGTAAAGGTTCCATTTTTAGACAAAAATCCCAAACTAGTGTTCTTTTCCCTCAAAATACATCCAGTCAAAATGCTGTTCCTGACAGACAAATTCTGATCATATCTATTTCATTATTATACTTCATGGCTGAATATTTAATCCTCTCATAAGTAATGTAGTGTTTTAAACTTTCTGTTTTCAAAATCCACTGAAGAAAATGCCTCTGCTTGTTTTGGTCTGGATGTTGCAGCTGTACAGTGACTGCACCTCTGTCTGCTTTGCCGTGGTGCAGCTCCTCCTGTGCAAGGTGAGCACAGGATATTGCCACATGATTAAATCAGCTTTGCTGTTCTCACTCAGAGAGGAGACAAGGACTGCTCTCTGCTTTTTCCTGTACCCCTACCACAACTTAAATTTGTGTGGCTATTCCTAAACTTCATATAGAAACAAACCCAGGCTAAAATCAACTATTTTTTTTCCCTCCACCCTCCAGGAGTAGCTTGGAACTGCTAAGTAATTTTATTGTGTTTATTATTCACTGTTTCATCAATAGTGACTCACTATCTCTATTAGCAATGAAGCTAGGAAAAAAGCATGGAAAGTACAAGAATGACCCCTTGGCAGGTGTCACTGCACAAACACAAGATTAGGAATGCTTTGCTTTCTGTGAGGAAGGTGCAGGAAGGATCAATCACTGGGACTACACACATCTGTGCTTGAAATTAAAATATGACAAAAGTTCGAGGATGTATAGTGCAGAACTAGAACATCCAGGCTTCACAAGGCAGCAGTTCAGGACCCAGGGCATTTTATTTGATATATTCATTTTTCAAGTGATCCATGCTGAATTTAAGTGGTGATAACTCATACACCTCTCTTCTAATTTACTGCACTAGACCAACTGGGTGGTTCCTACGGCAAATCAGCCCAGATGATGAACATGCATAAGGTGGGCTTTGCTGGGTTTTTGTTCTTTCTATCAGCAATATATTGCTCTCATGGATGGATTTATGAGAGATGAACTCTGTTCCTGCACTGGTGGGCAGCTCTGTGCTGTGGCTGTGGTCAGGGCAGTTCTGGCCTTCACTGACAAACAGGGTAAGGCCTGGAGCTCCAGTTACACGGTGGAAACTGTGTTGTATGGCACTGCTTTCTTAATGGCAACAAATGGATGCTTTTAGGGAAAAAAAAAAAATCAAAAAACCCAACAAATGCATCCCAGGAAAATTTCTGATTGCATTATGAAACATAAAGACTATTTGTGTTGTCAGCCAAAGAACATTCATGATTCATTTGGATTCCATAAGAAAAAATGTCCAACCAGCTGACAGAAAAAAAAATTACTTCAAGCATGAAAGGAACATTTTATTTTTATAAAAATACAGGAAATTCAAACCAGCTGAAGTTAAAAATATCCTTTTTTTTGCAACCAGCCAGTTGAAATTTTGTTTTGACAGAGTTTTTATGCAAGTGTTGTAACAACTGACTGATATGAAAGTCGGACATACTGACAGAAGTCTTTATGTGCCTGTATGCCAGGTGACCCTCATCTCCTTCTGACATCCCTGTAGGTAACACTGCAAACACACCTCCTTCAGGACTTGAGATACATGTAAATAGTCAGCTGTGTATTTGTTCTGGAGGGCTTGTTATACATGTTGTTAAAATATAAGTGAGTTATTCACAACCAAGAAGAGGGTTGCTTGCCTTCTATTGCTGTTTTCTGGATAACCCAATCTACATCAGGATAAAACATTTTGCAGGTCCTAATCAATTTCTCCAATCCAGCAACATTTTTTTTCAGTGATATTTTCAGACTTTGACCTGATGTTTTGTTATTACATCCGTCCTCTTGCTTACATCTGCACGAAAGGCTCTTCATAGCTCTTGCACTGAATATTCAATTGACATTGTGGTCCTAAGATGGTATCGGGAAGGAAGGAGCTGAGGGAGAGGAGGGATGCACAGCAGCCTGCTGAGCAGCACAGGACTGATCTGAGCAGTGTGGGATGGTGCTGGAGCGGGCAGGTGGGTCAGGTGGAGGCTGACATGGGACAGTGGATGGATGAGAGAGGAGGCGGCCAGAGATCAGCCAGGAGACGGAGAGGGCAGGACGAGGGAGCCATGGAAGGAGGGATAATGAGATTAGAGGATCACAGAGTTCAGCTGCAAACGAGCTCGGCAGGGAGGTGTGAGAGAAAGTTCAAGCAGGTCAATGTGCTCTTGTTGGAGAAGCCGTGATGCTCTGCAGGGGGGTACTCGGGGCTGCAGCAGCCGGGAAGTGGCCCCTGGAGCGGGCGCAGAGATCACGAGCTCAATCGCTAAACTATTTGAGCAAATTAATTACGTAAATGCTGCATGTTCCTTATTTAACGAATGGAAAATTAAAGAGGCTTACATTGCAAAGCAAACAGCAATTAAACCTGCTGCATCTGCACACGTGTATGTGCACCTGGATATCAAATCGCTGTTACCCAGGCAGGACAGTTTGCTTCAGTGGTAGCAGCTGAGAGGTAAAAATAGTGGTGAACTAGTAAGAAAAGCAGTAGCTTTCAACTAAAACATAAATATTTTAATTGAGTTACGTGCCATAAATCTATGGATTTATTTCCATAAATCTATGGAAAATAGATTTCTATTTTCTAGAAATCCATTTCTAATGTATATGCATGAGTTGGAGTACTGGAAGCCAAAAGTTAAATCCTGTGGTACATAAACATACATGCATGCATGCATATTGTTTTTGGAAATAAATTTGATGTAGAAGTGGCTCGTTAAGCTGCTGTAGTTTTTAATTAAAACAAAAAGTAAGGAGGCTGGATGCCATAAACAATACCGAAGTGAGTAGAAAGAGGTCAGGCAGGGTGTCAGCCTTGAAATTCAGATTAAGGCAATTACTCAAACCAAAGGCACAAACAAGAAAGCCAGATGTAGTGAGTACTCAAACAAATACCTTCTTCAGAGGAGAGCAGGCAGAGTGAAAAGCTGCCATTCACCTGCAGTGTGATGTCCTTAGGCTAAAATATAACAGCTGGGGAATGGCTGCAAAATTTCCACTGAAGTGCAGATGAATTTGGTGTTGTGCCTCTGTGCACAGCATGTGGAATGGGCTCGGTGCTCCCCGAGAGTGGGGGCAAGGCAGGTCCTCCTCTCGACAGAGGTTCCACCCAGGCCAGGGTGTTGCTTAGGCAAGGTCAAGGAGCACTGATACCCAGCTGCACAAATGCAAAGGAAACTCAAAAAGGAAGAGGTTGATTTTATGTCTTGTGACACAGTCCTTCTCACCTTGCCATCTGATAACCTTTATCTATTTCACAGGTGCTAAATTCTGTCTCTCTTGCCTCCCTTAATCTCTTCTCCCTCCCTAAATGCATTTCCAGTCCTCTTGCTGCTAACATCCCTTTCCCTTCAAGTACCTGATTGATTAAAGCATTTAGGTTAACCTGAGGGCATAATTTCTAACCAGTGGTCACAGCTCGACTCCTTCTGCATCTTTGTTGGGACTGATGGAGGCACTGCATACCTCCCAGCCTGCCTGCCTCTAGAGGGTGTCAGCTACAGCCTGTGCCACTTAAAATGCAACAGCTGCATTTGACCCATTAAAGTAAATTTCCGCAGGAAGTCCACCAAGATTTTGACCTGAAGAGAAGAAAAAAATGGTGAAAATTAATATGTCAAAGTCATACACCTTCCAGCCTGAATCCTTTGTGTGCCAATTCTCTCTCTTTTGATCAAGGGAATTACCAAAGCCAACAAAAATACCTGCTCTGCTCCAGAAATGAGTGTGACCCTGGAAGCATCTGCAGCTCCCCTGGGTAGGAATGAAAAGCTTTTTTCATTCCTGGTAGCCTTTTTGTCAGCTTCCAGGCACAGCTGCCTGTATTTGCAGTGCTGAGCATCACCAACCCTGACTTGAAAGGAACAACCAGTGACATTTGGGAATCAGCCACGGCCCTGTTCATCCTGCTGGGTCAGTCTGACCTATCTGGCCTTTCTCTCCCTGGTCAAAGCAGGGAGCTGTCTCTGCTGCTCCTCAGTGACTGAAGCACCTGCGCAGGCAAGGGTTTTGGTTTTACTTCTCATATAGTGCTTGAAGCCACAGATTTATATCAGTGCAATTTACAATTTTGAAAACGCATCGGTGCTCGACTGGCCACAAAATGCCTCATTACCTTTAAAAACAGGACAGTTTACAGCCTGTGAGAGGCCATAGGTTGAGACTGGGGCCCTGATGTAAAGCTCCCAGCAGGAGCCAGGTGGGAGAAAACAGCCTCTGAACATCCCTACAGAAATGTGGATGAGCCTGAGCCTTGTGGAGGGAGCCCCCAAGGCCCTGCAGGGAAATTTCTCAAAATGTTTCTAAATTTGGCTTCTGATTCAGATCACTGCTTTGCTGATTTAATTTGGGATGAATGAATAAATAGTTTAATGGATACTAAGAATCCTTCTTGGCCCTGCCACTGATATGCTCTCAGACACAGCAGCACGGGACTGTGGTGATCCTCTGAATAGGATTTATCCAAAAATGGAGCTGGGCACCTTAGGAAACTGTACAGATGCTGCTGTTGTCTTATTGAGGTTTAGTGAATCTGTGCTGGAGTTGTGAGTTACTAAACTCTGTCTGTTCCTGTACTGTCCCTGAACACTGTCAGTATGGATTCCCAAAAGGTCCAGAATGACTCCCTTCAGTGTGCTGGAAAATGACTTTCAGTCAAGACATTAGCAGTCACAGATTATTTGCAATTCTCTTAAATGTAAGGACTTTAAACAGATCCTCTTCCTTTTGTTCTCTCTGAGCCTCAGGGCTTTTGAAGGCAGAGCTGTTCAGTTGTTCCTTTTGTTTACTCAACTGTGTAATACCCTCAAAGAGTTTCCTTCTCAGAAGCACGGGCAGGAAACTCCTGGTGGGGCTGCTGGAGAGGGCAGTGCTGCTCTTCTGTGCCAAGTTAAGGCTAAGTCAAACTCTTCTTTGTAACCTGAATTTGAGCTTACATGGGGATTGCAAAGGCAGAAATATCCCCACCACTGACAAAACCTCAAAGTGCTGAGGCAATGACAGCATTCCTGTCTCCTTCCAGAGGGCTCTGCTGCTTCAGCTACACTGGGAGGGAGGGATGGATGGATGGATGGATGGATGGATGGATGGATGGATGGATGGATGGATGGATGGATGGATGGATGGATGGATGGATGGATGGATGGATGGATGGATGGATGGATGGATGGATGGATGGATGGATGGAGCGCACTAACCTAATCATGGGTAGTCCCAGAAAAGACTCATCAGGATCAGTCTTAAGGTCACTCTTCCACAATTCCTGCTTTTCCCAGTGTTGCTAACTGTCTGTGTGAGAGCTGAAAAATTGAGTGTTAGAAATCACCTGCTGCCTGTTGCCATTTTACCAGAGGAGTAAAATGTGTCTTCCTTCAAATATCAGCTTCTGGGGAAGGCAGTCCCCAGAGAAAATTGCAATGGTGCCTAAGGCAAAAATCTGAGTTTAGTTTTGTTTTCTGCTCTTCCATTGACTGATAAATGGTGTTCAAGGTTGGGAACCAGGAAAACTGGATTCCTTTCTGATGGGCCATCTGGCCTGCTTCTTCCTCTACTTTTCTATAAAAAAATATTCGAGTTGCCTAGAGGATCAACCCTCTCTCTCTCTGCCTCTTCAACACCCATGGTCTCTCCACTCACCTGGGATACTTAGGGTTCTGCTTTAACATATACAGACCTCATGGCTGAAATCTGCTTTTTCAAACCATTTAGTAAACTGCAATTTCTTTGCAGGTTACCTATTGCTCCACATCCAAACAGAAAGCCATCTTGTTAGATGGAGAACACTGCCATTTTAAGGCCCACTTTCTTGGAAATTTTCAGTAAAATCAGAAACAGACTCACTCAGTTTTTTTTTTATTTTTTTATTTAGGAGGGACTGTAATTCACCCTACAGCTTTAGAAAGCAAGGCCAGGGAGTTCAAGCTGTGATATGAATGCCCTAAATATGAAGGAAACCGAACCTGATAAGCAAAGGCAAGTGAGCCAGAATCAAAACCTGCAGATCAAAACACTTTTGGGGGAATTCAACAGGCTGTTATGGGGATATAGATCTAAATCTTGCAGGTGGCTTTTCTTTCTTTCCTGATAAGCTGAAACAAATCCCTATATCTAAAAGTCTCACATCTTTGAAATGCCCTAAGCTGGGAGCAGTTCTGAGTTGCATGGTGGGAGCTGGGCTCCACCCAAAGGTCCATGAATGTGCTGCTCATCCACAAACAGATTTGCCTGCACTGGCTCAGCTTGGGGCTGTGTTCTGCATAAACCACCTGACATGTTTATATGAAAAGGTGCAGAATGCTGCCTTGAGCTCAATGGTGAGCTGTGAGTTGTAAGACTGATTCTGTTAAGCCCTTGAACAAGCTACAACTTACATCTGGCTGGAGGGTGGTGGGGAGAGAAGCTGTGAAAAACGTGCTGCTCCAGCTGTAGAATACACCAGCTGAGATCCAAAATGTTTTCTAACCCAGTCCACCAAACATGGAGCAGAGGGTTGACCCTTAGGACAGAGAAGTTTCACAAGCACCAGTGATTTAAAATCTGGGCTTAACAACAGACAATAATGTCTTCATGTATTTGGAAAGATGAATACCAGTTTCAGGAAGGAAGTTGTCAAGGAATTGTCAAGAAGCCAGACACATCACGTATGTGGTTTGAACAGCAGCTGTTGATGAAGCACCTCAATCAACATTTTCTTTAACACAGTGTTCTCTTGTTGACACCCAGGAAGGAATACTTGAAGAAAAAAATTTTTAGAAATACTCAATTTTACTAAGGAAAGGTATTCCAGTGGAAACTGGGGATAAATTTGTTATTTTCTTCTAAATTTTCTTGGGAAACATAATTTAAGCTAATTTTTTTCCTCAAAAAACCCCATAAAAATCTTTTACATTTTCAGTTATCTGGCAAAACATTTTCTCTATTTTTGAGAGATGCTGGCACTTCTACTGTCATCTCAACCTCTTTTTAACCTTTGATGAAAAATTGTGGCCTGATAGGTGATTTCTAGCTGGAGACCCCATCAAGAACAAGAGCAGCAAAAAAATTGCCAGCTTCAAGAGCAGAAAACAAATAATGTAAATGACACAAATAGATGCAGTAATTATTTGCAATCACTCTTCTCTTTGTTTTCCTCTGCAGTAGCCAGGCCATGCTTTATTAATTTAATTACAGCTCTCTAACCTCCTCAGGTGGCTGCCACGTATGGATCTGAGTGAGCAGCGTGGCAGAAAGATTCCCCCAGCCCTTAATTTTAGTGCTTCAAATCATGGCATCTTATTAAATAATAACTTAATTGCCAGCAGCTCCAGTGCTTTTGTAGATCAGAGGTTAATTTTTATTTTCTCTCCCTTGCAGGAAAGCATGCCTCCCTGCAGTCACTGTGTGGTGGTGACCCTGGCTGGGGGGAAATGCTGTCTCAGAGTTTTGGGGAATATCTATCTCTCTTTTTAATTTCAGTGGCCTGATAATTATAAAAATCTATTCCCATCCACATTTTTAATTTTCATTAAAAACTGACAAGGGTAATCAATCCTCAAGCTTGTCTTTGAGGACCTTTTATAAACTGCCTAAACCAAACTGCTCCAAAATGCCACAGCTTTTACTAACACTGGAAAAACCAAGAGTCCAACCAGAATGGTCGTGGGGCTCCCAAGTCCTCAGCACTGTAGAGGAACTGGCTTTTTAGTGAGAATAGTAAAATGCACCCTTTTCACTCTGTCTTGCTCAACCTAAACATCTGATGTCATCTCATCCATCAGGATGCTGAAAATTATATAAGCCCATCATTTACCACCAGTAAAAACAGATTGAGTCTGGCTATGCAGCCTGAGTTTAGTTCAATATTTAATGACTCATGTGTTGCATTTTATTTCATCTGCAGTAGTTTTCTGCTTCCTTATTTATTACAATCATCTTTATTCCCTGTAGTAGCACCTTGCACTCAGACTATTCCCAGCTGCTTTGAGGGGATAAAGAAGCCAGCTCCAGAGCTATGATGACGTGAACAGAGAAAATGAGAGGGCAAAGTAAAGACAAGATGGATGAAGAGCAAAGGAATGGCAGAAGTTGTGTTGGTCTACCTGTTTTACATAACGATGTAGAGGATTTTTCAAGGTCTTTTTCCATCCTGTTTATGATGGTTCTACTGCCCACACTAAACTTGTGTGTGAAGGTCTCAGAGTCTTTGTGACACTTTGCCTTACGTTGTTTCTGTGAGATGCAGCAGGGCTCTTATGTGTGGAGGGGAACTGTGCACTGCTCCCCCTCTCCCTGAGGTGTCTCAGCTGAGTTTAGGAGTGGTGTTCCTGCAAGTGGGGAAGAGAACTCTAAGGAAAGTCTCCAGGTAAAGCCATTTCTGGAACAGATGGTGAACAGAGAAGTTGTCAGGGTCACTGAAACAAACAGCAGCTTTGGGCTAAGAAAGTTACCCTGTGTAATATTTTAAATCCAAACAACTAATATGAAGATCATGAGGATGAAATCAGAGGACCCCCTTCTATCTCAGAATGGGAAACTGGGATTGGTGTCAGGGTCTGCTTAAGGGATTTCTGGTGGAAGAGGCTGACAACAGCAGTAAATCCTGTGCAAGGTTATTTGCCACACTGAGCCAGAGCCTGTGCCAGTCCCATCCAGCTCTGAGAGTTCAGCTTGGCTCTCCCTCAAAGGAAAGACTGTCACACCAGCCTGGCACATAGGGGTACACAGTGCCATGGCTGAAGGGGCAGAATATAGTGATCAAATAAGCTGTGCCCTGAGAAGGCAGCCCTGGAGTCAGAAACCTGTCCTTGAGAAGCATTTGGAAGGTTGGTTTGCTGTTGATAAAATTTTGGGGAGAGATGGAAATCACTCAAAACTTGCTATAGGATTGATGCATTTGTCTGCCAGCAGGGATCCTGGTGTGGGAACTGCTGAGACAAACAGGATTGTAGAACAGGTTTTGCTAAATTTGAAAGCACTGCTTTTGTCCTTTTTTTTTTTTTTAAATCTCTGCACTTTGTAGTTCACTAGTGTCCTAAGTTTAACCAAAGCATAAGAACAATGCTAGATAATTTGGGTGCTCTAGGTAATTTGAGAACCTGTGTATCAGGGAGATAATGGTCTGACAGATTCCTGCACATCAGACAAGCTGTGATCAGCACCCAAAGGCAAGGGGCAACTCACATCTAAGGAAATAAGATACCTCTGCTACTAAGAGTGCTGTTACACCAATACATCCCCTGATTTCCACATCCTTATCCACATTCCAGGCTCACATTCCTCCTCCTGCTAGGAGCTCTCCTATGGACTTTTGCAGGGCCAGCTCAGCATACTAAGATGAAAACAATCAACTGTTGCACCAATTTTTGCCACTACTAGGTAAAACAGCTTTCTGCCCAGCTAAATTGCTGTAGGCTTCTGTGGCAATGCTGCTCGAGGCTGTGGCTCCATTAAATTAATAATTTTTTTGGCAATTGAGTGAGCTGGGCAACTGCTTGAGCTGTGCTGGTGCACTGCTGCCCTCTGATGAAGAGTTAAAATGGGCTAGAAGGGAGTCACTTTTTCACTCACACTGGACAGCAGGTAGTAATGCAGGCAGTAATGCTTACACAGACATGCAGTGTAGTTTGGAGGATGTGAAATAGTAACTTGCTACCTGCAAAATTGCCATTTTTTCCCTAGATCTCTCAATGATAAAGGCTAAGTGGATTATCATGGAAAACTAAATTTCTGTGCTTTGGTCAAATCATCAGGCCTCTGTGTGTGTATATAAATATGTATATGTATTTATAATCAGCAAAAGAAAAAGAAAGTACTCCATGTTTCAATAGCAATTGCTTTTCAAAAATCTGTGATTTGTTCAGTGCCTTGAAAGTAGAAAATACAAGGACATCAATCACAAGAAAATTCTTTCAAATGTATCACACATCATGAAGAATTTGACCACTTGAACTGATAAATGTAAGCAGCTATAAGCCATTGATTTTATCTGTGCTATTGACTAGAGTGATCTTAACTTCACTGTTATACACTGCAGTCAGGCTTGCAGAATCCTAAATGGCCAACAGAGAGCCTGACCTGGAGAAGAAACAAAGCAGATCTCCAGTGTCCATATGCTCCTGGTTCTCCCAGAGACTCTTGGGGGGTGCCCCTGTGTGTCTGACATTCTGCAAGAGATGGGAGTTTTCTTCTCTCTTAATTTGGTTCTGGCTTTGCCAGAGGGAAGGAAAAATACTCTGGGAAAATGTTTTCTCAGTAAAGGAGGATTAATTAATGTTAGCAAGAAGGTCACATTATTTAGATCAAGACAATTTGTGGTGTCTTAAGAGGACAAAAATGTGCATCTCTATAAAAACCAGAAAAATCCACTCCTATATATATTCATTCTCAAATAGAAGATAGAAGATTTTGCTTTATTAATTTTAAAAGATTTCATTGACTTTCAAAGCCTACTGTTTAGGAAACTCAGCCTTGGGAAAATGAGATTGAAAAACTGTTGCTGAAGTCTATTTCTTCCAGTGAAGGACAGCTTGTGTATAGAGGTTTACTTCAGAAGACAAATGAGTGACTTGAATCTTAGACAGGCAGGTGATAATATGGTGTAAATGGGCCACCTTTAGAACCAGGATTCATTAGAATATGACTTTACAGGATTTATGTCTATTTGTCATAAATGGATTTTATTTATTGTGTCCTCACTGAGAAGGGGTATGATTTCTGCACAAAAAGAAATAAAAAGAGGTCTGCCAGGGACTGAGCTGCCATATGTGGGTGTCCACTGTGTTTTACCTTTATGTCACCTGCCTGGAGAGGTCTGTCCCAGCTCAGAAGGGAGGAGATAAGAGCAGACAAGAACTCTGTGTCACCAATGATTCTGTGCTGTGGAGGAAGCAGCATGACCATAGGCACAGCATAGACCCTCAAATTCTTCATTATACCTTTCACTGACATAATTTGAACCAGTAGTGGCTGCTGTCTTGATTAAACCTGAACAGCCTTTGGGGTTCTCTGGGTGTGAGATCAGTCCTGTACAGCACCATGGCACAGAGCTGCAGGTCACCCGTGGGCACTTGGTATTGCACAATACTCCCACGAAACAGGAAAAAAGAAAAGAAAAAAGAAAACACCCAAACAAAGCACTCCTCAAAGCAGAAGAAAGGTAAAAATCAAACCATAATGAATTGGTTAGTGACACAAGTTAAGCCTTCCAAAGTTTTTTTTAAACAACAGGTCTTTTAGTACAAACTCTAAAATATAGAAGGAAAGGAAGAAAGCCCCAACCAATGTGATGTAGACACTGATAGACTGAAGTGTTTAAATGAACGCTTGTTACCAGGACTTCAAGGTCCAGAGTATTTAAGGATCCAAACTTTTTTTTTGAGTGAAGAATTGACCCAATAAATTTATAAATATGCAGATAGATTGACTGGGTTACTCACTCTGGAATGAATAAGAAATGGTTATAGTTCTCAGTTTTACTCATTTGGAGAGTTATCAGTGACTTCTAAACTGTAGATTATTCCTAAACACCCAGTGCAGATAATAAATAGAAAGTTAAAAAATATTATTTGTCTTGGTGTTTACTCTAGAGAAGTGGGAGAAACCCATTCCAATACAGGGAATGAATGTGGGAAAAAAGGTCTAAAATTGAGGTTTCAGTGTAAGAGAAAGTTATATGTCAAGGCATGCCTGAAAATAATGCCTCAGGTGGATTAAATATGCTTGGGTTTTTAGGATGTTTGGGGACAGTGTAATCAAATTATTGGGGTGAAATAAAAAAGGGGAAAATAATTATATTTGGGTAAAGCATAAAGTCATTTTAAGACATTATAAGATTAAAAAATCTTATAAATTAATACCTGTTCATTAAAATCATCACTTTGCAAAGACTGCTGTTAAAAGGAATCACAACAAAATGTGGAAGAGTGAAAGATACCAGAGAACTGGAGCTGATCAAGATGTTAATGAATGATCTGAGAAAAGCAGAGAGTAGTGAAATGACAGAGTTTGTATTAACACAGGACTTATTTAGATTTTACCATCTTGAAGTTGATGGTGCAGATAAACAGTTGTGGATGGATGAAAAGGACAGGCTGAGTAATATAATGGTAAATGAAATTCAGTGTTGCTAGGTGCAAAATAATGCAAACAGGAAAAACAACTTCAGCTATCTACGCCAGTTAAGTCTGAGTTAGTCATTGCAGATTTCCCTGAAAACACTGCCCCTTGTGCTTGGCAGGGGTCAAAAATAGCAGCCAAATCAAAGCATAGAAATGTCTATCAGAAATTATGAGGAAAATGGTAAGAAAAGGGCAGAAAACACCTTTAATTCAGTCTCTAGATCTGGGCTGTGCCCACGTTTCCTCTCTCCAATATAATGTGAGCACAGGGATGGCACAGTTTGGGTGTATGGACCAGAACAGGATCAGTCTGTTCAAGTGCTGTGCTGGGAGCCATGAATTTCTCTGGGACACAGCTGAAACATGACCTCAGGGACAGGAAAGAGGCATGTGCAAGGGCTGTGCCCTCCCAGCACCTGGCTGAGATAGCAGAGGACTGTGAGTGCCATCAAATGCTGCTGGCCCTCTCCACCTGCTGCTGGCCCCTTATGGAGGCCAGGGGCTGGAGCTCTGTCACCTCTGGTCCAGTACAGTGGGGAGGTTTGTTTCTTCCCCTATCTCCAGCTGCTTCAGCTGCACAGCAGATTGCTGTTATTCAGCTTTAGTAAATTCTTGACTTTGTAATATTCAGATTATGCAGCCAGCTGCATTCTAGACTATTAGGCCAAAGCTGCTTCTCTCTTGCTGTAGTTCAGCTATAATAAATATTCATAGCTTCATTACAGGCTATGGTTTTCCAACCTACATACTAAGGGATTATTTGGAAGTTTTGCTTTAATGATGCACAAAACTGTAATAGTCCTTTCAGAGTCTTATGCAACAATATGTTTGCTTCTTCTAAAAGCTAAATAACTCTTGTTTTGAATGATTTAGTAGCAAATTCAGTCACTGTGCTGTGGTTCAATGATCTGCAAAATTTTCTTTTTTAGAAATACAAACCCATTATGTAAATACTAAGGAGTGTCTTCAGGAAAATTAACTTCAATTTGTTTTTGTCGAGGTTTTTTGTTTATCTCAAATTTTATAAGCTTGAGATCACTCGTACAACCTTCTTTTTCCCTTAAAATATGCAAAGTAAAATTGTTAGCTGACTCAAATCATTGATAAAAGTTTTAGCCCTGAAGCACTGCTCAAAGTGAATTTTTTATCTCCCAAGAATAGAGGATAGAAGAAGAGAGGTTTGCACAGCAAATCCCTGAAAAAGGATGTTTATTTGATTAGGAATTGTGATTTCACAACATGGTCAGCTTCTATTATTTGGTCCCTCCATCTTCTTTCTCCTGAGTTTCCTACTTCTGAATGCCTTCCATCTCAATATGCTGTCATCTGCAGAAGAGAGGGATCTAAACCAAGTATTTGTTCAAAGATGTGAGAATTGTTTTTTCTGTATGTCCAGCTTCTTCCACAGCGGTATCTTGATTCTCTTCAGTAGGTTTATACACTTGTGGAATACAGTTCTTGCTAAACAATTTTCAATGCCAGAAAAAAATTACCTTGTCAGGGATCCTCACAGGTTAATGACAAAAGCTTACATTGAAGGAATTTTTGAGACTTAAAAATACCCTCACTGGGAGGACTCTGCTCGGAGAAATGTTTTGACCTTACAGAAGTTGACAGGGGAGGTATCTCCTAGCATGTACTAAGTCCAGGATTCACATTTCCCTAAAACAGAGACCTAAAGCCAAGAAAACTTTTTTTGTAAGCAGCTGGGGGAGATTGAGATACTGACTGAACCTATTTTTCACAGAGTGGCATTTATTGAGCTATTAAGTCCACGTTATGGAAAGTCAGGTCATTAGAAGAGCTGCGCTGCGCTGATAAAAATAAAATGTGTGAGAGGTGGCAATGGCTGGGGCAGAAAGTCACCATTTGGTTTATTTTTCCCATTCTAAACAGCACAAAAGCAAAGTGTTTAATTAATTGTTTGCTCTGCATTTAACAACTTTGCATTAGTTCATCTGCTTAAGTGCAGCAGCAATCAAGAACGCATTAGCTAATGCTGCCGCTGGCGAGGGGGGAGGCTACAGGCAGGTGCTGGGGTCAGTGTGTGCACAATCAGGGACCATCAGTCTCCTCCTGTTTTAATTCGTCTGCAGGAGTTTTCCAGAGTCACAGCAGCACAGTTGGAGTCACCAGCCATTTCCAGCTGGAGCGCTGAGGGCTTTTATGAGTAGATCCAGCTGGAAAAGGTCTGAAGTCAAAGAAGTGTATAGTGATGAGTGACACGTTGCACTGCCCTCCTGCCAGTCTCTATTAATTCTGCTGTGTGCTTCATCCCCTGCCAAGAAGGATGGTGAAAAAATGAGGGCACTGAGGAGCCAGGGAGATTTGAATTAATTTACTTCTCCTCCCTAAACTCCCTTGAACAAATAATTCATGGCAAGATTTGAAAAGGAACATGAAGGTATGGTTTCAAACTTTCAAAAGAAGGTTTAAAAGAAGTCATTGAATTATCCTCATTTGGCTTCACTTGGACCAAGGCTCACAGCCTCACACGATTTTCAGATGAATAATATGAGATGTGGAGACTCCTCTCAGGTCTGCCAGATGCATTGCAAATGAAGTTTATGAGAACTCTGTGGGAAAGAACCTTTAATAGCAGACCAGGAAATCTTATTTGTCAAGGGATTTTTCTCAGAGATTTTCTTTTGGTTTATTTTGCTTTCATCAGAATAATGAGGAATATTTTGGATTTCTTGGATACACACACTCCAGATACATCTGCCCCAGAGAGGCCAGCTGGGGGGAACATGACATTTGTCCAAGGTTTTACCTCAGTCATCCAAATCATGAGCTATGGTGAAAATTTTAGCTCCTGTTTAAGAGCAGGAATTAAAATTAATGTTACACCCATCAGCTGAACAGCAGTAACCTGCCACATATATTCTTCAAGTTCATGAAAATATGACACAAGTGCCTTGGCTTGAGCCACCACAGGTGAGCTGTACATTACATTTGCTGTGTACAGGAAGGAAGAAACTGGCCAGTGTAGTGACACTGGGATGAAGAAAACCCTCTGTATTTTCACCCAGGTGTCTGTATTGGGGAATGTTTGGCCTAATACCAGTGCATTCTGATCTTTTGTAACTTTCCATTTAGGTCCTTTGGGTCTAAAACTATCCCAAAGCAGTATCCCAAGTCTGTGACTGGGGACCAACAGGAAGAGACCCAGAAAAAGGCCCAAAGAGGTCTGGATTAAACTACTGAGACACAGGAGCTGAATGATACATTTGAATATATCAAAAAGACCTTGTAGGCAGAAACTTCTTTTTTTTTTTTTTTTTTTTTTTTTTTTTTTTTTTTTTTTTTTAATTTTCCCCCCTCTCCCTTCTGGGTAGTTATATTTCTCTAAAAGCATGTTTAATCTTGGCCAATTAATCTTGCTAGCATTCAGCACTTAACAGGCATTTTCTTTTTTTCTTGAGTTTGTTTTTAAGGAACCGCATTTGTTGATGATAATAGCCTTCTCAACCCAAGAGGCTCTTTTTGAATTAAAACACATAAAGGTAGGGATCATTAAGAACAAATATGAGTTTGATTTTTGATTTTCAAATACTTAAACCTTAATTGATTTATTTTTATTCCCTGCTGTGCTTTAAATCATTTTGCTAAATATATCTCCTCTTTTTACCTGATCACAGTGGCAGGCACAGGTAACTGCTGGAAAAAGCTGTCTGGAGAGGCAGGAGATAAAAAAAGGTATATAACCTGTTCAGAATATCCCATCTTTAAATGTACAGTGAAAATCCAGGAGCACTTACTGAATGTAAACCACAACAAATCCCTTGGGTGACAATATTCATTTTTGCCCACATTTCAGAGAAGTGGCCTTCCCACTCAGCACAGCATAGCAGAAACAGGGGCTTCCCCTGTAGCTCCCTGCTCATCCAGCAGGGAGCTGGATGGAAATCCTCAGTGGCAATGGCTCTTTTGTGTTGCCTGATCATCCCACTGCCTGGCCCAGCTCTCTCTCAACAAAGTACAGAGACAATCTACATACAGATATACAAATATACCATTTGAAAAATCTATTCTGGGAGCCAGAGCAAGATACAAGACTCTTGACACATTTTTTTTTTTTTAAATTAATTTAAAAAGGCTTATTAAAATCTTTTACAGCATTTAAACACCTGCCATTCTCAAATTAGTAGATAAAAGAGCACAGTTGTTTATTAACTGTACCACTCCAGAAGTTAGTTCTGCAATAGCATGTAGACTGGGCAGTTGTGAAATCTTCTTTGATTTAAAAGGCAGAAGAAGCAATACAGAGCTCCACTGCTTAGCTGTAATTTTGATATGCTTCAGTCTCTGAAGACTTTCCTATTTTTTCTGGTTTGTCACAAAAATCCTGCACCTGGCTGTCATAAAGGACTGGAAGAGAGGAGCCAGGGGTGGGATCCTGTCAATGATTGTTCCAGTAGGAGATTCCAAGATGGGGTGCTACCACACACACTGAAATATGATCCCAACCCCCAGGGCTGCTGTCTTCATATTTAGCATCACTATTTACTTTCCTATTATTTTTCCATCATTTACTCAATTTCCATTTCAAACCCATGTCAGCTTTTAAAATCAGTGGCTAGGGGCAAAATCTGGGCCAAAACTATATGGCAGGGCTGCCTATCATCATTTCTTTAAGTTTTCCTTATTTCTTTGTTTTAGATCAATAAAGTTGTAAGATGAAATGCAGCTGAGCTCTTCAAAAGCTAGTGGGAATCTGCCAGGAGGTGCAGGCTGTTATCTCTCTCTCCAGGGCTGCTGCTGGCACAGCTTTCCCCAAAATGACATTGGTAAAACAGGGTCAATAAATTCCATGTTCACCAGCCTGGAGGGGATCTCCTGCTCATTGGCCTATAATGCACGTTAAAAGCCTTAACAGGATTTATGTAAAGCTTAGTCCTCAGGTAAAATGTGTGGGTTGGGCTCTGGTTTATCCTTTCACGTGTGAGTTGCTGGTGTGCAGAGTGTAAATAGCCAGGGAGGAGATATTTCTCTGAAAGGACTGTACAGCCCCATTCCTGGTTCAGTCCACTGCTTAAATTGCAGTGATCCCAGCTCAGGCATCTTGCTGCTGCCTGGGAGTACCCAGGTGTTCATCAGATCATCAGAAATTACCTTACATGTCTCCAGGCTGGCAAGAACCTGTGTTTATGGCAACACTCAGGATAGCAAACTTACAAGGACAGCATTTTTACAGTGAAGTTTAGAGCCTCAGTCAAAAATAATGGACCATAATATTCCAAACTGCCCATTGGTTCAAACAGAGGGTTGGCAGTAAAAATGCTTTCCAGTGTCCTGTGTGCATCAGACCTATACAGTAATAACTCTGTAAGAAAGAAACATTTAATGAAGTAGCTGAATTAAGGACTTGTGTGTTACCCATGGAAGGCAGTGGAAAAACTCCCCTCGATATCAGCAAGCTCTGAACCTTCATCTGTGTCCCAGATTATCATGAGGACAGCACACAGTGCTTGATCCCAGAGACAGATGCAGCTTTTAGTAAGGGTAACAATAATTTTTCTATTGCCTCAGAGGTGACAGGCCATAAAACTGAACAGCTTGCACCACAGCTATAACAGTGATTAAAGTGAAAGGATTTTTCTGTTTCCATTAGGGTATATGGGTATTTCACCTATTGCTGGAAGAGGAGAGTGTGAGGACTCCCAGCTTCCTTCCCTAAGTGTGCCTCTGAATCTTTTCTCAGCTCAGAGGGCACCAGTTTTGATTTTGCTCTGAGTCACTCATAAGGCTCTGAGTCAGGCCTGGGGCAGATGAAGTCAACAAATACACAGTTTTGATGGTGTCTCTCATGGATTTCTCCTGAGAAATCCTCCATCTACTCCCTGTGGCAAATTTCTTACCTAGATTTTATTCTGCCAAAGCCAATGATGAAGAATGAACTTTTTTTGCCGAGTTCACTGCTCTTTCTACTTGCTTTTTGTTACAAACTAAATAATGATGGTGCATCTTCCACAGCTGGAGTGTTTGTTCTCATTTTGCAGGGAACTCAGACCCCTCTGAGGAACTGGTGTGTCCCAACAACAGCAGCTGTTTCTCAAGTAACACACAAGTGTCAGAGGCTCTGACCAAGCACACAGAGCACAATGCCCAAGATCTGCAGGTCTGATACAGCATATTGCTCTTTTAGTAGTGAATGGCCTGCTTGATGTAGCTCTTTGCAGCAGGTCCCAAGCAGTGCAGCAGAAAATCCTTCCAGGGTGTTGAAGGCAGCATTGTGCACCTGCAATGTCTCCCTTCAGCAAGAGCTGAACTTTTCATTTCATCCATCAGCCCTCTAATACAAACCTTTGGAAGTTCTGGGAACAGGGACTGGCTTTAGTCCAGGTGACCAGAGTTAGCACTAGCTGTAAAGACTTTCCAGTTGAGAGAAGTAAATAAATCCACAGTGGAGCCAATTTTCACAATGGAGCTGACAGAAGATGGCAGCCTGTTCAGCCCATAATGAGGGGTTATTGTGATATCCATCAGCATGGCAGCAGGCTCCTGCATGGGCTTGTGATCATTATTATAAAATAAATCACTCATGGAAAGAGAAGGAATCCCACCTGGGATTGTCCTGGGCTGTGGGTAAAAGCAGAAGGCCAAATCAGCACAAACAGAATTTGCCCACATTGCTCATGTGGCACTGCCTACCCACATAATAAAGTGAAAATAAAGTCTGCCTGTGGTAGGACACACTCACTGCCAGGTCAAGCTCTGAATTATCTGCTGAGGACACTGGAAAGCTCAGGATGTCCTATATGCCAGTGGGCAACTGCTGGCCCTGCCAGACCCCAGGATCAGAAGTTTTGTTACCTGCACTGATGCTGAGCCTCATGATCACGGTGGCCCTCAGTGGACAGGTGAGATAAGTGACATAAAGCAATGGCACTGGTCTGCAGTGCTGCACCAGAGGTTGGGGATTGGTCCAGTGACAGCAAAGGGACAGCAACTATGGCCACCAAACTGTTCATCATTACTCAGTGAGTGGTGCCCAGGAGCTTTGTTCAGTGTTGGATGCCATTTTGTTGTACAAGCCAAATGTTCCTCTACATCTTTTTGGTCAAGAGAGTATAAAACTCACATGTGGCACAAACTTCTTAATATTTGAGGTGTAGTCTGAGGATGAATTGTATAGGGTAGGCTAACTTCAACAACATTTTTGCTGTTGCAGCAATTTGGATGACATTATGCTGGTAAAGATAGTTAAATCTGACTCCTTCAATCCTGCAAAAGCTTTTCCCCCTCTTTTAAATTATTTTCTTTGGAATATCCACTTGAATTTTATTCAATTTTTCATAGAGAACAGGAGGTCTCTAGAGAGAAGAGCCCCAGCATGTTTGGTGTATATTCCAAAGACAGATAGCAGCTTTATAGCAGAGAGTTTGTGTGTAAAAGTATTGAAGAGACAATCAAAACATCCCATGAACTCAAACATGCTTAAACAAAACCAGATGAAAATCAAAGCAACAGGTTCTTGGGGATGTGCAGGATACTAATGAGCATTATATATCAAAGAGCTAAGGGCAGAGTCTCCCTGTTTGACAGGGTGTGACTGCCAGACCTACAGGCCCTGTTGATGGCAGCTGAGGGAATACTCTGAAGAAATTGCAGCACCATTTTCAGAGTTCCCAATACTGACTTGTGCCCAAATATTGTAATTTTTTGGGCCTAAATAGTGCCAAATTGCTTAAGGTTTCTTTTTTTTTTTTAAGAGAGATTAATCAGATTCTAATGCATAGCAAATGTTGGAAGTTAAAAATAGGCTGCAAAATTGAATGGCAGCATCTCCTGTTCCAGCAGAAGTGTGTGACACAGGGTGCTACTGTGGTGCAGTACTGGAGATAAAACCATGACACCCTGCACAACATGAGAAGGTGGGGTAAGGCACACAAAATTATTGTCCTCCACAAACACCACAGCTTATGGAAACAATTTTTTATAGAAAATAACAAAATTGTCATGGGATAGTCAATTTTGTTTCAGTCAAAAGTCAATTTTATATTTTTTATATTTTATATTTATGCAACCCCCCTTTTTTTTTTCTTTTACTTCTGAAAGAGTTTTTAATCGAGTATTTTTCCTGTATTGGTTATAAATCATCCCAGATGAAATAACCAAAATTAATCTCCCCATTCCTAAGCCCACACTGCTTTGAATTTTAGTAAAACTCAAAGTCTGAAAGTCAGAGAGTGATGAACAGCTTAGTGCATGCTCACCTACAAACAGCTCAGAGAACTATGTCCTCAGAGAACAACAAGAGCTGGAAAATAGCAATTCACATTATATACAGGTAGAGTAATGTAGGATAGTGGCATCTCTCTTCTCTAACAGACCTGGAGAGTCTCTCCAGATTTGGGGTTTTGGACAGGCTGGGGAGGGGCTCTGTGATGTCTCTGCCAGGTTTCACCTTGTTAGAGTTTCCTCCTCTCTCAACACCTCCAGTTTTGTCTGGTTTGTTTCTGTGAAGGACAATTAGCCTTCAAATTATAACAACCCCATTACAGACCCAGCAAGCCTTCTTAGGGGAGACAAGCACAGCTCAAACCCTGCCAGGCAGGGAAAAGCAAACCTCAAGGTCTCTCTGCAGACTTCCCCTCCCAGCCTGTGGCATCCTGCTGCTACCTCCAGCTTTAACCTCTCTGCCTTTCCCTCCAGAGGTTCAATTGCTTTGATCTGTGCGCTTGCAGACCTGACAATGACCTGTCACAACATGAGCTCCCAGCAGCAAAAGGAAAGATGCTGATTTAGACTGGGGGTGGCTGAAAGCTCACTCCTTTCATTCTCCTTTCAAAATCCCGTTGAAAAGAAGAAGTAAGAGTTTTCAGAGCGAGAGGTAAGACCTCCTGGGCTTCCCAAAATCCAGCTGTCTGTAGGTGCCTACTTCAGAGCAGTTCATCTGTATTTTACCAAGCATCCTATGGTCATAAGTGCTTTATGCAAGAAATCAAAGCAATCCTGCTGTCGTGGAATAAAACTTAATGATCAGGTACCAGAATATTGTATTTAATTCCCTTGCAGGCGTGAGGTCTTCAGGTCTAAAATCTGATTATGTTGATATACGTGGCCTATGCTATTTCTATCACCTTTCAGTCATTTGAATATTAATGGCTCAGTTTTCACAAAGGCACACTGAGATAAATAGAAACTTATTTATGCTGGGTACGGAGGGATGGTTGCAAAAGTCACCCCAGAGTCCCTGTCCTCCTCATGCTGAACAAAAACTTCTGCAAAATTACACAGAGGAGGCATAGAAACACCTTCTTCTTCACTTATTTCTACTGTAGTGTTACCTTGCAGGAAATGTGCCAGGACTTGTGGCATGTAGTGCCCATTGGGCTGACTTCATAGCCCAGCAAATGCTAAATTTAGGGTTGCAAAATGCTGAAAATGCTTTGTGTCCAAGGCATGGTGCATGTTTAAATGAGAGTTCCCATTGCTGCAGCGAGCACTTCATCCAAGAAAAGGGCAAGGATCCATTGTAGCATTGCTCCAGGCAACACTGATCTAGGATATATGAGAGATTCTTGGCTAAAGGATTTAAAAATCCAGCAGTCTGCATGGACACAGCCAGAATGAAAGGAGGTGTCAGTGATGAGCTGAGAATAAGTGGTCAAACCCCTGGTCTCTGAACTCCAGGAAGCTCAGCAGGAGGTGGGAAAGGATAATCATGTCAGGTTTTCAGTGCACAAATCAGGTGAGAGGTGCAAAATCTGTTTAACAGAAACAGTTATGATTGTGAATTGGTGTGAGAAAAGAAATCACCATTGTAATTTCAAAGCATTAACAATAAGTACAGTTTTATTTATTTTGTTAAAAACCAATCTGCAAATAGAATTCTGATGGAATGTAAAATAAAACTCTAAGTCAGGCACATCAAAATAGGTAATTTAAACTTTTTTTTTTATCTGAAAATGCTTTCCATGTAGGAGTTTTGTCTAGATAGAGTAATTATCACTGAAAGTTTTGCTTCCAAAGACAGCAGCATTTTTTTGAAAGCTAAAAATGTTTGGTAATAGAATTTCCATCCCTCTTTAAAACACCAAAAGCTAAGAAGAACCTCACAAGTGTTGCTAGAAGTCAAGGTAATGTGCATAAAAGGGTTATTCTGTCTGGTCTGTCACAACTACTTAGGCTGAGTCTCCTGAGAAGTGCTGTAAAACAATCTTTAGAAAAAACCCCACAGAGTACATGCTACATTCTGAGTTCCTGGACTTCATCTCCAGCTCTCTTGATTTTTCAGGACATATATTCATTTCCATCAAAACACTTTTGAACTCCTCACAAAGGTACCTTGAATCATGTGGTAGGCAGAAAAGCCTCTTTAGGACAATGCTTGCAATATGCCTGTTTATCTCCTGCCCACTCTAAAGGCTGCTGAAATAAATGAGAGGTGTTCTGTTGATGTCCTTGGGCTCTGGAGTCAGCCTGTGGAGGGGTGGCATACTTGCAAATGGTGGTGTTAGAAAGACTGGGAGATGAAAACCAAATTTGCTGGAGGTATCTAAGATGGGAGGTAATTTCATTGGGCAGCTGAGTTATGAGCCAGCAACAGAGAGGTCCTGCTGATTTTTAAGTTGTAGGTCTCTGTACTTTGCTGTGGGGACTCAGTTTTCTGCTGCCTATTAACTTACATCTTTCAATTTGCAAATGGGCAGACATATGTAAGTTATTTTGGATAACTGCTGTTCAATTTGCATAGCAAACAGAGCCTGAGACATGCATGAAAAATTCCCTGGACACTGCTCACAAGCTTTTTGAAACTTTGGTTCTGCCTTGAGACATGCAGGTGCCTGAGTGTTGTCTCAAGGAGTGGATGAGATTTACAACATTCCTTTCACAGGTGTTTGCTCAGAAAATAATATGCTAAGGTTGTTTTGGAGCTTCCTCAGCTTAAAGAATTTATGGCACAAAATGTATGTAACTTCAGTGCAAATTTGGGGAAAATCTTCATGTCCAACACTACAGAAATTTTATTCCTGTGTAGAAGTGCTTCCTTCTATGGAGGTGTTGTCCTTTCCATGGGTACATTTCAAGAGATGTTCATCCAGATTCCCCTTAGTCCACTTAATGAGCGACTCCCCACCTCCTTGTCAAGACCCCTTATTACATTCTGACTAATTCCTGTGGTTGCCATTGGAGAGATGGTCTCAGATTTCCAGAGTATGGATGACACCTTGGAGGAGAGGAGCCACCCTTTGATGCTGGACTGTCTTTTCTCCTGCTGTCAGTCAACTCTTCCTGTGGCAATTATTATGGCTGTTCAATTGGAAATGAAACACCAGGAAAATATTTATCCTTTCCATGTCTTAAAGCAAAATGTGCTGCCTGAGAACAAGCAGAAGCCAATCCAGAATGAAGCATCCTTGGAAGATCACAGACCTCATTTCAGTGACCTGTGCTACCTATGCTCATGTTGACAACCTGCTGCTGGAAGAACTTCCAGCCTTTTGCCACAAGGGAGCCAAATGGTGTTCCTGGAGCCAGGCTGGCTGTGGCAATAATCCATGTGGCTCCCAGTACAGGACTCCTCCTTGCACATCAGACACCCAGCACGAGTAAGATGAGCTGCAGATAAATGACTGCAATGCCAACAGTGATTATGGAACTTGCAAAAAGATGAAACAAATTTCAGACCCCTGTGCCACCTCCTTTTCACAATATCTAACTGGGATTATGCTCCTCATTCTTCAGCTGTGAAAGGAGGCCTGCACTGCCTCCTTTCAGTGATTCAACTGTGTAGCACAATGTCTCTCTACTGGCAAATTTTCATTAAGACTAAATTTTCCATTCCTCAGCTTGGTTTTAATAAATTTCTCTGCCAATTCCCTCTCCAAGAGATAGGTCTACACTTCCCAGTTTTTCTAATATTTTCTTACACATGCTTAGACTAATAATGATACCCTTTTAAGCATATTTTCCCATTTAGATATATTTATTGCCTGGAAATCTTATCTAGGTAGAGTTTAAGAATGTAGGATATTTGTCCAGAATTTCTAATTGTTCCATATATATGGTTGAGCACAAATGACCCAAACCATCCTGTGTTTCACTGTTTCTTCCTGATTTTACCTATTTATAGCTTGGAAATCTCAGCTTGAAATTTGGGAGTCCCATTGATCAGGATAATCTCCCATACAGAGTCTGCCATTGCACCAAAGCTGAGTAAGCAGTGGAGATCAGATACAACTGAATTTCTCAGCTGTGGGGTAGAGCTCAGGAATGCACACAAGAGGCTCTAAGGCAGGCCTCTAGAAGAAGCCAATCTGCTGGCAACAAGGAAATATGACTTTTTCACTCAGGGAAAAGGGATCCAAGATATGTATTTAATTTGGAGGGGGGAACTGTGAAGTATTGTATCTAGGAGAATGTGAGGCAAGTAGTATTTGCATCAGCTTCTACATCTCTCCTTTAGGTGAATTCTCAGCAATTAATTAATCTCTTTCATCAACCAATTTTTGTCTTTCCCATTTTCCTTCTCCACTGAATTGACTCAAGCAAACCATAATGTCTGAAGCGTGTGCAGAGAAATGACAGCATCCCTCTTTACAGTGACCTGCTTTTCTTTCCAAGCAATTCAATACCCCACACATAAGGAGGCTCTTTGCTAGATAATGTAAAATGACACGAACTGGGCTATTTACATCACTGCAAAGTGGTGCATGATGGGGTAATTAGCAGTGCTGTACCTGCTGGAGTGAGCAATAATGCTGTAACAGGTTTTTGTGTTAAGCAGCACAAACAACAATACCTGCAGGTTAAACAGCA
Organism: Notiomystis cincta; assembly: GCA_013398075.1. NCBI lineage: Eukaryota > Metazoa > Chordata > Aves > Passeriformes > Notiomystidae > Notiomystis > Notiomystis cincta. The sequence continues at coordinate 341,002 of VZRX01021890.1, forward strand.
CCTGAGAAGCTGATAGGCCTCCTGCACTTTTATTTCCAGGAGGCAATAGCTACTGGCTTCACTCATTCATGAGGCACAGCTGTAAGACTGCTTGTATTACTTTTCGTGGTACTTGCCCTCTGTGAATGTAAGTGATTTTTGCAACCAGGCTTGCTTTGGGCAAGTATGGGTACCCAAGATATTTTGTGAACAGGGAAGGCTGTGTAGATTTGTAGATCTGCTAACACAACATTGCCCTTGGATGGAAAAGACCGAGTGCTTGGCCAGTTGATCACACACTTTTACTCCTGGATGGAGTCCAACAGCCTGTGCTGTGTTTGGCTTACATATTGCTTCAGAAATGTGTCAGACAGCCAGTCTTGACCTGAATCCATAAAAGTGTGACTGTGATCCATTTAAGCCCACATCTAGGCTGAAAGATTATAACTTTGCTGATGAGAGCCTGTTTTTTTTAAAGTATTAGAGAGGCACATACACAGGCACAGAGATCAAGAACTCGCTATGTTCTGATTCTCTCTATTTCAATGGTTAACTACACTCATTAAAAAATGTTTAATATTAATTTGCTCAATTTCAATTTCCATAAATTTTCTGTTATGCCTTTCTCTGGAAGATTAAAAGAGAATTTTGTATATTCTATTTTCTCTTGAGGAAGGTTACTAATGCACCAATCATGGTTGTCCCAGGTTCTCTTTGAGATAAAATCAAATTCGCTCCCCATAAATATTTTTGTCCATCCCTTGAGCTATGTTTGTGACTCCTCCCTACACACCCTGTAGTTTTTCAACATCCTCTTTAAAATGTCAACACCAGAACTGGACATGTCATTCCACTATGCAGGAAATGTGGCAGCATCAGGTGAGCAGGGCCAAATAGGGAAAAAAATCACTGCAGTTCTTCTCTGCTGGTGCATCCAAGGAAAGTGTTCTCCCATTATACCACCCTTGCAAAGTATGTTGAGTTGTTTCGTTGTTATGAACTATAAGTATGTCACACAGGTTACCAACGTTCTGTTCCTCACTTCTTTAGATCAGTCATGTTACATTTCACTTAATGAAAATGGACTTTTTGAGATGGACCAAACTTTTAAAGCAAAATCTGTAACTGTCTTTATTGATCTTTATTCATAAAATCACTGATGAGGAGCAATTCTATATCTACCTCCAGCTCACTGATTTGATACCCCGTGGGAAGGTGGACTGAGACATCCACAGGCTTGTAATTCCCTGGTTCTAACGCAGAGCTGATTCATGTTTCATGACAGGATAAGAGAAGTCCTATTTAACCTTGGTAAAGAATGGCTTTATGATTGTAAAAGGAAACTGGAGAGTGATGTGTGAAACTCTGATAGGTGAAACATTCTGATAATGTTCCCATGCTGTCAGTTAGTGAGAAATTTGCTACCTCCATAACTAGAATTTACCCCATCTGCAGCCTGCAGCTGTTTTGTGTTAGCAGAGGTTCCTGCTACCAATTTATCTGGATACCATAGCCAAGTCCAGCCAAAATGAGACAAACTTAGGGCTCAGGTCTCTTATGTACCCATCAGTGCTTTGCCTTGCAAATTACATTAGTTCAGTCCAATGAGTTCTGTTCCTTATCTGGGGAGGAGAACAGCTTTACTACAATGTGTGGAGGCCAATTTTTTTTCTTGTTTTACTATCAAAACTACACATGAAGACAGTCCTGAAAACCCTCTAGTGGTCTATAATAACATGAAGATTAAAATGCTGTCTGTGGCATAGGAGCCATGGATTGCAGAGTGTTATCTTCTTGAATAAAGCTGCTGCCACAAAGGTAGTGTCTTGCTGACTGTATTATGCAGACAATGGATGTCAGGCTTTAAAAGACTCATTGAACAGGAGTTGAGAGCAATACAAAAAAAATTCTTAAGAGTGTAACTTTCCAGCTAATTTAACATTTTTTGAAACTGCTGCTGTAGTTTTCCTCACACAAGACAGGTCATGTTACTGCTGCTGTTTTAAATAGCTTTGCAGAAGATGGACAGGGCTTCCAAGTGACATAAGGACCACCAAGGAAGTTAATGGAAATAACCCTTTGTCATCTGTTCTGATGCAAAGACTATCAGGAATCTAATGAGAAGCTCAGGGAGAGGTTCAGAACAAAGAAAATAAAGTACTGCCTTATTAAATATATAAAACTGTGTAACTTATAGCTTCAGCATGTCTGAGACACAAAAAAAAATTAAGTTAATTTAAGATACAAACTATTATTAATTAATTAAAAAATAATGGAGGAAAAAACCTTACAATCTGAGCATACGACCTTCCTTTGATATGAGAAATTTCTAAATCATAAATATTCAGAGTATATTTTAGAGAAATTGCACTGTAAGGTTCCTCTGTTCTTGTAGCCCTCCCTTACACACCTGCTACCAGTAAAGATTTGGAGATTAGGCACCAGGTTACATGTTCCTTTATTCTGTCCCACTGCAGCTCTCTTACAGAGCTTCTCTCACACATTCCCTGCATTCCCAGAGTCATCCTCTGTTTCTGAAGTTTATTGGGCTGTCACTGTGAGGAAGGTGAGAGAGATTTGTAGGGCAGAATCAACTAGAGAAAAAATAAGCTGAAAGAAAAGCTCACCACACAGAGAAGCAGACCTGGTATTCACTGGTGGGAAGCAACCACTCAGGGAGCAAAGAAACAAGGGCTGGAGAAAACCAAGATGTTGTAGCAGGGTAGAGGAGGCACTGCCCAGCAGAGCAGAGTGTGGAGCTGTGCCTGGTACAGTTCACTCCTCAAGGGCAATGGTGCAGTGCTGAGGAGTGACTGAAAAGTCCACTCCAGACTGGGTGAGGTGAGCAGGGAGAGAAAAGGAGGGTGGAAGAAATTGCTCCCACTGTAAGTATCCTGGTCTGCCAAAAAATTGTAGAAAGGTCATAGAGAATTATACAGAAATATGGACCTTCTCTTTTAATTCAGATCAAATCCTGTTCTCCAAGAAGAGCTATTTTTAGGTGCTCTTCACTAAACATCACTGTATATTCTCACTGCAGCTTTTCTTCCTTCAAAACTTTTCTCCATACTTCATCTTTAGCTACAAATATATTCTGAAACCCAAATGAACACCATGCTGTTTTGCACCCCTCTAGTCAAATCAGAGGATGACTGAAAAACTTCCTTATAAAATCTTTTTCCCAGCTGTGACTATTTGCTAAATAAGAGAGGATTTGCTCCCTGGTGGCAGCAAGCACAGAAAGTTAACTGCTCCTAGTTGCTGTGCTAGATTGCAAACCCTAGGTGACTGGTAGGATTCGTGACTCCTGGATAATAGCAGTATTTTGGGGAATGAAGCCCAGGTGTGCAGCAATTGAGTCAGTGTTAAGCAGCAAGGTGTGCTGGGAGCTCTGAGTCATTGATAAAATGCTTCTGGTCATTGAAGCCTAAAATAGCTTCAGTGGAATATGAGTTTAGGTGAAATGAGTTTGAGGCACTTAGTGGCAAAGTGCTATTGTCAGTCTTAGCAGCAATGCATAAATAAAATCTTTGGTATTGACTCTACTGGTCAGTAAATCCAGGCTTTCTGGGGTCCCTCAGGTGCAGAGGTTTGCCTCCCAATGCACCTCTGTTCAATTTTCTCTGAGGTCTAAAGGACCCAGCTGTGTCTCTATTGCTTACTCTGAAGCAGCTACTGACAGGAAGGCTGCTTCTGAAGATAGGGTTCAACTCTGCCTTAAAAACTCTCATCAAGTCAGGGGTCTTCAGGCAGATTCTGTTCTCAGTTATCTCCGTGGAAATTGAGCAGCTTTATCAAAACCAGCTGATAGTTTAAGAGCAGAGCAGTGGGCAGCAACTGCTCTATGTAACTTTGTCTTCTAAATAACCTTCCTTGAACTGCTACTAAATCACTATATTCCAGTTCAAAGAGTACCTGAAATCACTACTCTGCAGAACCAAAGGAGCAGCAAAATTTAGAGTATTCTTCTGGATTCTGTTTTACTCAGTTCTGTTCTTAATTAAAAAGAAGGAAAAAAACCAACCTAATCATTCAAAAAGAAATAAAACTAATTTTGTAAACATTGGACCTTCACTTGGAGTTCACAGACTGGAAGGTGTGGGAGAAGAATGTTGATTTTCCTCTTATTTTATGCTTTAAATTTAAGGGTGATATCTTTACTTTGCAACGTGCTTGGGTTATGTATGATGGTAGAAAAACTTCTATTTTCCATTTCTAATTTTATCTGTGACTAACTCCAAGTTTTACCCTCTTTTTCTGCCTGTGGTAATTCCTGGCTGCCATATGAACAGGATTAACCATTTGAAGCATGATAAATCCATCAGCCAACTCCCAGATCGCTGGGAATTTTGAGTCAGAAATGATACTGGATGTGGCCTTTTAACAGTAATAGGAAACTTAAATACAGCTGGCTTTTTAAAATGTATTTTTTCGAAATCAATGACTTTCCAGGAATTTTGATCTGCAAGTAATTGCAGTTATAAAATCCATACTTCTTTCTCATCTGTTTCAATTTCTTGCCACTAACTTATGCTGTTGCTCTTCACAGAAAACGTGAGCAATTGCCTTCTTGAGAGAGACTCTCCAGCTTACACCCAATGCAACATTTTGTGCAAGAGGTGAAAAATCAATTAAAATTTTTTTTTTTGGTCCTCTGAGACATTATACTCTTGTGACATAAAACTTTCAAAATTTTCCCCTTGATCTGAATATTCCTGTGAGGTAACTAACTTTAGACAGCCCATAATGGTAAAACATTGCCAGGAAGTCTTCCTTTTCAAATGAGCAGAAAAACTTGTTTAAAGCACCTTCCATCTTTGAAGGCATTTTCCCCCTCATAAACCTTGAAGTGCTACAGCAAAGCTGGCACTGTCTGCATACAGCAGCCTGCCTGTCACTTATGGAAAACTCAAATTTCATATATCAAGGGCTTGTGTGGAAATTGCTTTGAGTGTTAATTGCCCAAATGATTCAGCTTTATAAGAGCCTCTCTTATGTACTGAAGTATGTCTCATAGCATGCTGAGTGCCAAGCTCCAATAGAGAGCCAGCTGTGCTCTGCTCCCAGATGTTTGAAGAAGATAATTCTTGCCCATCATTTCAGTCCTCCATCACAAAATCCTGAAATTTTTTTTTAATGAAGTCATTAATGCACAGTAGCATATTTCTTCCTTTTTTTTTTTTTCCCTGATACTCTCCCTAGGATGCATGTGAGTTTGCCTTGGCTTATAATTACAGTAGGACATTGTCAGATTAACTGTGCTGAGGAGATAAAACAAAAGCCATCAGTTCTGCAAAATTAAGACTCTGCCAACATAATTTAGAAAGGATCAGAACCCTCTGCTTTCAAAGATGCTGGTTTTTGCTGTGTTTAAGGTCATTTTCATTCTCCAGTTTACCTATTGCAACATTAATTTTTCCTGGAAGCCTAACAAAAAGTACAATTAGTCCTAAGTGTTGGATTCAAGCCTTTTCATAACTTCTCTTCATCCAGATCTCATTTTTCAATGTGTTCATTGGTCCTTGACAAATGTACACTGCTAAGGTTTTTTATTTTGATTTTGGTTTTTTTTTTTTGTTTGTTTTTTTTGTTTTGTTTTGTTTTTTTTTTGGTTTGTTTTGGCTTTGCTTTTGTTGTTTGTGGATTTTTCTTGTTTGTGGGTTTTTCTTTTTCTTTTTTTTTGAGTCAAAGCAGCTGAAGTGAATGGCATTGAAGTGAAGGGATCTGTGTTAGTTTATACCAGCTGCTCGTGGGCTGAGCCAACCCCCTGGGTACAAATAAGGAAACAGCTTTTACAGGGAGATCCTGCTTGGACTTTGCCTGTCTGAGTGCAGGTGCAGAGAATTTCATGGAGAGGTTTTCTGTGCTATATGGTGATAAAATATTTGTGAGAACCACAGCTTGATCTTCCCAGCAAGTGACTGCCATCAATTCCTGCTGCTTTCTGACTCAACTGTCAGAAGAGATTTCTCTCAGACTTTGCTGTGGCTGAGCTGGAACAACCACAGGCAGGTGGGGCTGGGTTAATGCAGCCTCTCTTTGTGGCCATGCTGCTCTTGAATACAAGCATACAGCTGTGCTTGCACAGTGAGGTGCCAGGCAGTAGGAATTCACTTTCCACCATTCCCAAGGTATTCTCCACGGGGAAATTCACTGCCTTCCCAGGTCTGTGTGCTCGTGTGTTCACCCACCAACACAGCATTTCGAGATCATAGGTGGCTCTGGCTTTACCACATCTGATCCAGCTGCTCCTGCCAAGTTATGGATTCTGCCCAGCATCTGTGGCTGCTGTCAGAGTTAATGCAGAGCCCACCTTTGCTGTTTCAGTGGCAGGTAATAGGACCCTCTGGAAAGCTTTTTGTCAGTAGCTGATGGCCCTCACAAGTTGGTGGCAGATGTTGGTGTGGAGGTTATTGATATCCAAGATATGAGACATCAGAGATCCTTGTGATGGTGGTGGGATGAAGCAGCTGCTCTGTTCCAGAGCTTCTGTCTCTCAAATGATCCAAAATTAGGGCATACACATCTGGGGATAAAAATAATTCCCTGATCTTGTTCAAAACAGTGTTAATGAGTACACTGGAGCAAAGCCT